>CAEGAD010029509.1:0-29173 GCA_903067055.1 Poeciliopsis paucimaculata
CAGTATTTTAAAGTCTATTCTTTGAGCTACAGGGAGCCAGTGGAGGGACTTTAAAACTGGTGTTATGTGCTCTATCTTACTGGTTTTAGTGAGAACGCGAGCAGCAGCTTCTGAATCAGCTGCAGCTGTTTGATTGATTTGTTAGACAGGCCTGTGAAGACGCTGTTGCAGTCTTCACAGGCCTGCCTGTGAAACATAACCTGTAAACCACTGTCAATCTTTATATCTATTTGGAAATCTGATTCTGATTACGTCAGTGCCTCACCAGCTATGAACCTCACCGCACGTCACTGGTTGTTTCCAATGAAATATCTATTATTACATTCTAAACCAGGGATGTCAAACTCATTTTCATTTTGGGCCAAATCAAGATCATGAAAGCTTTTAGATGGCCAGTTGTGCCAGAATGTAGTGATAAAACCTTGTTGACAACCTGTTAAAATATCAATGATTTCTTGAAATAATATTATTGAACATATTTTCAGTCCCTCCAGGATTCTTTTGTGATTTTTTTAACAACTAAGATCTTAGGATTTGTGGCACTACTTTGGAAATATTTGCACATATTTATGATGTAAAAGCAACTTTTTATTACCCGCTGTATAGATCATGTAACCCCCTGGGTTCCCAGAAATATGTATATTATTGTTGTTTTGAAAAATAACAAATTTAATGTATGCAACTTAATATCTTAAAATAAGATATAATAATTTCAAAGTCTTTTGGTAGGAGTTTGAAATCAGCAAGAGCTCATTAAAAAGAAAACCAGTTGAAGTAAAAAGTCTATTAAAATATTGTGTTCTATGGGTTTTTTTTTTTTTTTTTTTTTGGTTTTTCTGCCTGTGGTCAGTTGCTTTTGCGTGATTGCGCTTTTCCTGAATTCTGATTGACGGGGGGGCGGGACTAACCGGAGTACCGCGAGAGAGGAGGGAGAGAAGAGGAGGAGAGATGACGAGGCGTCTCGGTGGAGTTAGATGGAACTTTTGTGAGCCGTTTTGGTGGAAAGCCGGCTAAAAAGTGCCACAACTTAGCTGTGCACTAGCGCCAAGGGACAGCTGACGGATCGAGGAAGAAGCGAGCGGTGAGCTGGATGCTGGAGGTCTGCACAGGAGCTGTGGAGAGGAGACCCGCTACGCCTGCGTCGGGCCCGCTGTTTTTGGACTTGGCTGCGGTTTCCTCCACCTTTACCTAAAAAGGCGCGGATTAACTGACTGATATCTGGTGAGATGAGTCGTCAGGACCTTATACTGTGTATTGAGGACCAGTGGTGAGTGTATTCAGTATCAGGCCTGCAACGGGGATTTATAGACTATTTTGCCGGCTTTAATTAAAAACTGTCAATTATTTGATGTTATTGTGTTTAGACTAAAGGACTCCTATGTGGTCGGGATTGTTCAAAAATAATCTAATTTAGGGCTCCATGAACATTTAAAAGAAAGGGAAAGTCCCTATTTATAAACCAGGTGGTCTAGAAAGCCCGTTGTATTTTTATTTGTTATTTGTTTTTATTTTTTCTGGTTATTTGAAGATTAACAACCAACAAAAGGATAATACCTGTTTCGTTTAAGTTCTATTCATTTAGCCAGACATGAGGTCTGCTGGTGACCATATTCAGTGTGAGAGTATATTTTCACATGTGGTCTACTTTATTTTTCATTCTGAAGTTTGATAAATAAATACTTTACCTTTATAAAGTCTCATCATTTATGGGTCAGACATAGGCAGTTCAACTAAGTTTAATTCTTTATGAAAAATCAGTACCTGGTGGTTCCTGGGAAATGTAGTGAAACCAGTTTTTTTGCCGTGTAACATTAAATAACTAGAACCCAGAGCGCTAAATCTAGCCTTAGATACCAGAAAGCGCTACAATCATATTAAGGTTAAGGTAGGTGTTTAGTACAAGTAAGAAGGTTCTGGACAAACTATGAATTAGCGCAAAAAAGTGCAAGGATTTGTTGATTTTGCATGAACTTCCACAATAATTCTCAAGAAACTGGAGGCACTGATTAATATAATTTGGAAGTAAACGGATAAAAACTGGGAGCATGTTTGGTTCTGGGGTCTACACACTACACACTACACACTGGCTTCTACATACCACAAATCTGGAACAAAGTTCTGGAAAGTTGTAAAACACATGAAACGCTGAGTTCCCTTTAAATCTAGACTAAAAACACACCTGTTGAGAGTTGCATTTGAAACATTATAAATCAAACATTAATCAACATTCTGATGTGTAACAGTGGCACTTCACAAAATGTAATGCCTCAGTTGTTGACTTTGTGTTCTATGTCTTTCTGTTTTTGTGTTTTTATTATTATGTAAAGCACTTTGAACTGCTTTGTTGCTGAAATGTGCTATACAAATAAACTTAATTGATTGATTATTTTTATTTTCATAATCCAAACTAAGCAAATACATGTTTTGTACTGAGTTTGTATGTTTTTTTTTTGTTTGCTGTTTTTCTTAACTGTCTGTATAAAATGGGTTAACAACCACATGGCCTGTCAAAGTAATAGCTACATACATGACAGTGGTCAGCCTGAGGTTAACCACAATTATTTGTGTAAAAACTCAGGTCAGACCACACATTAAGAAATGAACATTATTTTGAGCAGCTAAAACTCCACAAGAGCAACTCAAACTTTGCACTACATCACACTATGGGGTTTTTATTTTTAAAAATATATAAATATCTGCCCTGTAATGGACTGGCAACCTGTCAATGGTGACCCACTTCACAGATAGGCTGGTGCCACCAGCACCCCTGGCAACCCGACTAGGGATAAGTGTTTTAGACAATGAATGCATAGAATGATTAATTGTCTAATTATATTACAGTAAATTGTATTAAAGCATGCAAAGGGGTCAATGATTATTAATTATTGCAAAGCAGAGCTAGATTACATGATTTAGCCCTTTCATGCATGAATTATGATGTTTTGTGTCAGGATTTTTTTCCAAATGTTCTTTTTTTTCTTCTATTAAGGCATATATGAAACGGTAGGGGGAAAAGGGTGATCAATTGTAATTTTCTTCAAATACAAAATTGTTATTTGAAAAATACAAATAACAATTTGTAATTTTATACAATGTTTTTTTTTTTTTTTTACCTGCAAGCGTCATCTACAGTGGCTGGCATGGATATTTGACTGTCGGCCATATTGGATTTAACAAAAATAAATTGCATTTGCAGCTGATGGCCAGTAGTTGATAGTGTATTTTATTAGTGTCCACTTCAGTGATCTGTGTGCATTTATAACATAAAAACCCACAAGAAGCACAAGAAAATGGCTTTTAGCTGTCCACTGTAGTGACCACTGTGGTGGAAAAGATTACAAGAAGGTCACATTTGCTAGTCATGTTTTATGAAATGCTTGTGAACTCTTACGTTCTTAAAAGAACTATTTGGGTTACATGTACATGGTTGGAAGTTTGTTTTCCACAGCTGCCATCCCTTATCCTTGCATAAAAGTCATGTGTTGTTTCTCCCTGGCAAAGCTTTGCATCCAGACTGGCTTGATTATTGATTGTCTTATGAGCTCTCTGAGTTGTGCACAATTCATGAATATACCTGATTGAGTGATTTTACCTGAACAGTGCTTGGAAATAGTTTTTTTTTTCTCCACAACACTACATGAAAGGGTTAAAACCACATGTGAGTTAAGATCATGATGGTGTATTGACACTCACTCTGAGCCGAGGAACAACCAGTACAGCCAGATCCATGTGAGCAGGAGCATGATGAGACTGATAGGAAGGCACATGAGGAGCCAGTTCCCAAAGTTGATGCAGTTGCATTCTGGGTAGATCCTTAAGGCGAAGACAGTATTAAGAGTGGATCATTTGAATGCAAACACTACTTGCATGAAAGTTTTCTATCATAGTGTTGTTAATACTCGCCTAAATGTTTCACTAACACTGTTATTCATACACTGCTGGTTCATCCTGTTATGTTTCTCTTTTTTTCATATCCAAACCAAGAGTAATGTATATAATGAAGTCAGTCACCCACTGATTGAGATACTCGGAGAAGATGAGGTTTGGAGAGGTTCCTGGCAGCGTGGTGATGCCACCAATGTTGGATGAGTAGGCAATACCGATGCACATTGCTTTGCACATCATTAAGTCCTGCTGACTCCTGCTGACAACAGCTGGGACACACGCTGCAGCCTTCAAGACAGCAAGACAGAAAGTGAGACAGAGCATCAGCAGCAACAAAAAGGAAAATACAATGCTTTGAAAAAGTTTTTCTATTGCTTTTACATTTTCTTACACTTAAATATTTCAGACCAAATCAACTTTAATACCAGACAGAACAGAATAGAGGGGAAAATCAGGTACTGCATAAATACTTGAAAAATATGCAGCAACAATAACCAAAGAAGTTAAAGAAATAATACTTTTGACGGTAAATTTATACCTGAGCTGGGTCAGACTGGGGTTGAGCTGGGTCAGACTGGGGTTGAGCTGGGTCAGACTGGGGTTGAGCTGGGTCAGACTGGGGTTGAGCTGGGTCAGACTGGTCAGACTGGGGCAGTGTTTGAATCTCAACACATGTGAAGTTTTCTGCTGGAGCATCAGGTTTCTTCTCATCGCTGGGAACCAAAACAATATGGTTTTAGATTTTAACTTAATGCATCGGCAAGAAAATACAGGAAAATACAGGAGCACCTCCTTGCTCCATTCAGCAATGAGGAATTTGAGGGTAAAAAGAATCACTTAAGACTCAGATGACATTCTGATATTACCAAAACTCCACATACCTTGCAATTTTCTTTATTGATTCGATTTTCATGTCAGTTTCTGCAAAAAGAACAGAGTTTGACTTTCCATTCAGACCCATTATGTTCTTATGCTTGGAAGTGATGTCCCAAACTGTTCTTGGTCAAGGGTGGGAAACCCTTTTGAGATGATATGATATGCAAGTTTTGATTATGAGACAAACACAATTTTTAGATTTTTTTTTTCTAAAAGAAAAATCTAAATGCTGCAAATTGAGCAGCATTTACTGCTCAATTCGTCAGCGATGCATTTTGTATATTCTGATTTGTTCCTTTTTAATCTTTTACTGTTTTTGTCTAAATTGTGCAGGTGGATGGTGGAGAAATGACTCAAATTTTGCTTGGCATAATGCAACATGATCATTATCACTATCTTTAATTATATTTTGGTCACATTTTAAGTTGAAACACATAGGTAAGGCTAATTTTTTCTTCTGCAAAAAGCTTGTCTTGTGTTTTTTTCTGATGTTTCCAGTGTGACAGGTTGAAATGATGAAAAGAGAAAATATCAGAGCTCTGCACAGATTGTCAACTAATTCACACGCTGTAGTGAGTCTGCAATTTTTAACGACATTTATAATATTAACCTTTTTTCATTGACTTTATAATGCACTACATCCTGTCTTCTGGTACAGTAAAAGTAGAGCTCAGAGGGTTTACTGTACATTGTTTAAAAAAGCGCATGAAGCCTGACCTCCCAGAACAAAATGCAGACTATAGTTATTCTTACACCCACGGGCAGTTATTGAGATTTTCAGTCTGGCTGGGCAGGAGCAAGTCTGAGACAGAATATTTAAGACAATATTAAACACAATGCAGTGAAACTGTATTTAAAATGGTTATTGTCAAGAACAATAAACAATGAATGTGATATGTTTGCTGTTCTGCAGTCCTCAGAAGTTTATTAGGGAACATTACACTGTAGTACATCACCTTTGAAACACCATCACCATCACAGAGAAACTGGTAGGAATATGTGTGGTGTAACTTCAGGCCAGAGGAGAGAAGATGAGGTAAGTTGGAGAAAGAAGGTGGTACAATTAGAGAGATAAAGGAAGTTAAAGAGGACTACTATTTAGTTACTATCCATAGCAAAGAGAAGGCTTCTTGTCAGCAACTTGAGAAGCTTGATGGTAAGGAAAAGTTCTGTTCAGGTTGGCACAACAAACTGGAATTGGTGCTGAATTCCAAAATTCCAAAAGCTTGAAAATGGAATGTGTTGATGAATGAACAGAGAAATGGAAGGAGAATTTTGAGAAGCAGAGAAATGAGAAATGTGATTTGGTGAGGAAGACAAGATGGCGCAGAAATAGTGAATCAAAAAGTAAAGGATATCCGTAATAATGAGCTTAGGGCAACATGGAAGAGGATGGGGCAGAGCAGTTAGTCCAGATAACAGTCCTGCAGAGGTATGAAGATGTTTGGGAAAGAGTGGAGTGGTGTTTTTGACCATTGTATTTAACAGAAGCTTCTTTCTGAGCAAACTTTTGTGGTAAAGCACTCAAAGCATGAGTAGTATTATGTGAATGCTTGTCTTTGAATCTAAATGCCGTTTTTCCACATAAGAGCTTAGAATTAAATCTATTTGAAGAAGGAATAAGACTGAGATCTGACAGATCTGTGTTCATTGTTGAAAGTGAATCAAAGACAGATCACTCTTCAAAAAAGTTGTGTTTTACTAAAGCACATCCAGTTACCATACAGCTGCAGGTCAGGGTTGACGTTGCCATTACATCCCAACTCCTTGGCCTTCAGGATCTGCTGGAGCACTGCCTCTACAATGGGCATCACCATGGTAACTGCTGAGGTGTTTTGAACCCACATGGAAAGGAAGGCACAGCCAGACATGAAGCCCAACATCAGCCTGGAGGCAACAACATGTTATCAGAAACAGGAACAAAGCAACTGCAAGTTCACACTTTAATTAGGTTTAGTTAATTAGAGCACCCTAGAGCACCAGGGCCAACCTATTTATTTTTTGTCATAGGTTGCATAGGAATTGTCCTCTTGTGGCCATTTGAGGACTACGGAAGTTTTTATTTTTGGCTACTTAATTTTTCTTGGATGGATGGATGGATGTTGGATGGATGAGGCATTGTCCATCCACACCTGCATTAGACTGGAAGCTGTTTATTTTTTGTTTGTTTTTTCAACATGGAGAGGCCAACTTCCCATTATTCCTATCTTAATTTGATACAATAAGGGTTCCTTCGCTGTATCTTGTCCTCTGTTGTTTTCTGCACTTTTCTCAGGTGCTACAAGTGCTCAATCCATTGTTAACATGGCGAAAAGTGTTTTACCAAGCCGCCTTTGTACGAGCTTGAAGATACTCGTGCTAGTTTTACACCTGGAGCTGCTGCTGTGCAGAGCTGCACCTCTGTGTATATTAAAATCATGGCAGCAAGACAGTAAAAAACTTAGCTGGGGTTTTTTTCCAAACAAGCAGAGTAAGTTAAGTAAAACTGTTGCATGCAGATAAGCTGTTACCTATGTAACAGTTTTTGGTTTTAAAATTGCATATGCAATCCAGTTATTTTTAAGGTTATTTTCATGTTTCGAAGGTAGTCGGTCACAAGGGAGTTAATTTTAAAAAAATAAAAATTACCATTAAAAAGCGAGAAAAGGGGATCGGCAGCTAAAAACAGGAAATGCGGAAACAAACAATGTCGGAATTTGCAGCGCCCACTTTCTAACAGGTAACGGTCTCATTGTTTAAATTATATTTTCAGATATTTTATTGGACAGTTGCTTAGAAAGACAAGCACCTCATCCAAATGCAAAAACCTTTTTATTGAAAAACAAGATTTTTTTTCAAAATTGCCGTATTTCCATTAAGTGGAAATTCCAAAAACGAGTTTGTTTTTGGAATTTTAATTTGTGCCATTTTATTAACGAAGTAGCCTGTGAGACGTTTCCCAACAGGTAGAATAAAATAAAGATTAGATGCTGAAAAATTTAAACTTTGTGTTAACATAGTTTTTATGAGTCACTTACTGAAAGGCCATTTTATTTTTAGAAAAGGGCATTTCATTTTCAGACGAGATGATTCATCAGAAATCATCTCAGTAGTAGTTTTCAAGCATTTTTATTTAGATTACTGTATTATTTTTATTTAGATTTACTGTATCTTCATGTATGGTATGACATATTCATAAAGACGTAGAGAAACTCATTTAAAAATCTTCTCAAATCTCTAAGTGTATTTGTTGATTCTTACGTTAGTGAAATACTACTGCTATGGCTGGACTGGACTTGAGTTATTCAGTACACAGATGAAACTGCTAAACCTTTGTTCACTATTCTTTTTCTAATAATGTCTCAAAAGACCTGGGGCCTCATGTATAAAAGAGTGTGTGAAAAAAATTGGTGTATGGACAAACTGGCACAAAAAAATTAAGATGTATAAAGCTGTGCGTACACACGTACCTGTGCACCTTTCCTTTATAAATCACAATTTGCAGGAAATAGAGCACAGCTGCAGGTCTGCCCTGTTGCCACCCATAACTACATATGTAAATCAATAACCATGGAAACAATCCTTGCCTGTACCAGTATAAAATATTTACAGTAATAATAATAAGTATATTTTTTAAATGTACTTTGAGGACACATAAGGTCATCTCACAAAAAATAAAAATAATAAATTGTAAAGAAAAAATTCCAGATAGAAAAATAAGAAAGTAAAGAAATGCAAATGCTTGCTTGAACAGCAGCTCGTTCAGCAAGGATTTAAAGAAAGACAGCGTGACACAGAGTTCTTTACGGTGAGTGGGGAATGTCGAAGTTTAATCTGACTAGGGAATCATGTGTATAAGTTGTACATTTACAGAATGGAGATGCTTAAAGACCCATTCAGAAAGCTGGAAAGGCTCAACTAAAGGATAACTGTCTGACCTGTCGGCACCTCCAGCTGGACCGGCACCAGTAATGCACAGCTCATTTAAATTCTGCACAAAGCTAAACCATCATTAACATTTCCCAGCAGATCAATATGTCTCTGCTCAAACACTCTCTCCAAATCTTTTCCTTTTATTTTATTGATTTTCATGTGTGTGTTATGTTATTGTCTGAGGATAAATGCTGTTTAATTTTGTCATTTACGTTTAAACAATAAAAGATTAAAATTATGAAAAAATATTGAGTACGTTTCAGTCTATTTAGGTGTGTTTTAGCACCTTCTAGTTTGTTATTGTCCACTGAAAAAGTTTGCATGGCTGCCACACATTTTCACAGCATGTAAATTTATATATAATTTGGATGTATATTTATGCAAACTTTCATGACACATAATTTTTTTTGCAGGCCAATTTGTGCGTGTAATATGGCACCGCAAATGTTTTGTGCATACACGTTTTTACATAATCCCCCTGAATAATTAAGGTACTTGAATCCAGCAGTCTATTAGAGAGTTGCTCACCATGCAGGGTTGACTCCCACCATGGAGACAAGTCTCAAAGCTATTCTCCGGTGAAGACCCCACTTCTCAATGGATGTAGCCAGGCAGATGACCCCCACTAACAAGAAGTGGAAATCTTTGAAGTATTCTTTTGCCACCTTAAAACAACATGGATAGTTTTAATAAAAATCAGTAATAACTTAATAAACCAAATCATAAAACCAAATCATAAAACCAGAACTGCAACTGTTGAAAACACATCTAATTATGAGGTTTCAATTCAAGGATTTTATGTATCAAGACATAATAAACAGAATGTGATCTTTTATTAGGTTCCATGTCTGACTTCAAGAAAAAAATTAGAGCAGTGTCACTTTGACCGGCTCGGTGTTCAGAAAAGAGGGATGACAGCAAAATGCAGTTGAGGTGGATTTATTCACAGCTGCAGGTTACATTTGAACTGACAGCCATTTCACATTGAGACCAAGAAGGTGGCTTTTATACCTGAGGCAATTTCACCACTCAAATGGAGCAGCAAAGGGAGACAAATGCTCCAGGTGCTGCTGAAAAGCTCCTGGAGCATACTATTTTCAGTTGGGAGGAGTAAAATGTTCTGAGGAGTTATATTAAGTTAAATTTATTCTTTGATTTATCTTAGTTTAGTTCTAATAATTTACATGCATGTAAATATTTGTTGGTACCATTTATTGTTTTTGTGTTAGGTTTGTGTAATTAGTGTTTGTTGTTTAACAAACAACAAAGACTGTTTCCCTTTGTTGCTCCAACGTGCTGAGAAGACGCATCTGAATAGGTAAGCACTCAAACAATTAATCTAAAATTAAACCAATAGAAATCAGAAACAAACTGACATTTCCCTACATTCTCCCTGTATAGGAAGGATGGCCAGTCCCTCTGCCTGAAAGAATGTTTAAATATAATAATGTAACTGAAATAAAGAACTGAAACAAAAAGATTTTGGTCTATAAATAGATAAAACATAATTTCAATAATCATTTATTAGGGATGGAACCCCTGGTCTCCACCACAAGCAGTGTTTCCCAACCCTGGCCATCAAGCCCCCTGCCCTGCATGTCTTAGGTGTCTCTTTGGCAAGCCTGGATTTTAGCATGAGCTTACCGGGGCTCCAGCAGAGCAAAGGCAAGAAGTAAAAAGAAGAGCGTGACAAGGAGTTAATAAAGAAAATATACAAGCTTTTTTTAACCTTATATTGGACAGGAACAGAGCTATCATCTATCTTCGCTTCTCAAAACGTTAGCTATGCTAATAGTAGCTTTGCAGTCCCACCAGAATTTGGAGCTGTGTCTGATCTGGCACCTGCGGAGTCGGTGAAAGTGCGATCTTCTTCATGAATAATTCTTACAATACTGATGCTGTGCTTTGGGTAAAAACTGATGAGTTTGTTTGAGCTTAATGGGCTGAGCCAGAAACAGGGGGCTGTCAAAATATGGATGTTAATTTTAAAGCATCAGAACATCTTTACAAACATCAGAAACAATTCTTCTCCAGATGGTACTTTGAAAGCCAGATTGCAAGTGGTGAGTACAAACAAATCCAGAAGCTGATTTATCCATCCACTGCAGCTGTGTTTTGTATTTTCAATGATGCTAAAAGTCAGTGATGCTTTGAAACAGATTTCCGTGGCTCAAAACATGCAACAGACCATTTGAAAGAGCAAGAAAACAGTGGAAGTCACAGAAAAGTAATGAGACTGCTTTGCTCACACGCGCTCAACACGAACTTAAAAAAGCGCAACAAACTGCCAGCTAGCAGCAGCGGAAGGAACTCTCCTATTGGCAAAGGGCCAAGTGTACAAAATAGCTCGAGTGCGTCATGCCCTTCAGCATGATGCACTTGCTCAAGACATGCATTTAGTAGCATGTCAGGACATGCAACTAAATGCAGTCACCAAATAATCCTCAAATAAAAGATTGACCAGGTTTGGCTGACAGAGGAGAAATATCACCCTGTCAATCTGAACTGGGTAAAGAAATAAATCTGATAATTACAGAGAAAGATACAGTTGATAAAAATTGAAAGAGGGAGGGAGACAGATAAAGATAGAAATGAAGAAGGATAAAAAACAGAGGATGGATAGAGAACATTGTCAAGTTTTACTTCCTTAAGAATGTTCTATGGAATATGAAGACATATTCAAGATGTTCAAGTATTTCTTTAGTAACTACTAAACATATTTTGTTTGTAGTAATAGTCACTACATTGATTACAGTAATCAATCTACAGACAGATCGCTATTTTAAAAAGAAAGCAGCAGTGCACCGATTGCAATTCTCTGGCCGATCACCAATCTTTTTTTTTTTTTAGAATATTTTATTTTTGATTTTTTTAGGAACAACATCACAAAGGTCAGTTTAAAGAGATTTTTAAGGTTACTATCAACAAACACTCAAATATTTTAAACCCTCAGGAGACCATTTGAAATTGGACATGTTATTAACTTTACTATAGTCAAATACAGACACTGACAAAACCTCACTCTTTTCCAGGTAAACTTTGTATCAGGAAAATGAACTGTATTTACTCAGTAGTTACTGAACATGATAAAGAGCATTCTGATTGGCTAAAAATAAAATTATGTTGTCAGCAAAACGTGAATTCTTGTGTATGTCAGTACCGATCTCAAAACCACTAATATTAGGATCTTTTCTAATGGCCTCTGCCAAGGGCTTGATGGCAAACGCAAAGAGGGCGGGACTAACTGGATCTACCTGTCTGTTACCGCTGTACAGCTGAAATGGATCAGAGGTAGTCCCATTGGTAATAACTCTAGCTTGAGGGGATCTATAAAGAAATTGTATGAAATTGACAAACTCATCACCAAATTTCTTAAGGACAGAAAAGAGGCATTGCCATTCAACCATATCAAAAGCCTTTTCAGCATCAAGGGAGAATCTTTTTCTCGATAGCGATATACATTATGTTAAATACCTCAAATTATTAGTGGAAAATTCATAAACCTTGTTTGATCTGGGTTGATAAGTAAGGGGACACACCCTTTCCAGTCTTTTTGCTATCATTTGCCGATCACCAACCTTTATAAAACTTGACCTTCTGAATTTTTTTGTGTGTGTGCAAAATATAGTGAAAAAAGTGACTAAGTTGGCAACCATTGGGTGATGATTGTAAACCTTGCATGGGGAGATGATCTGGTGGCCGGGGACTATCAGCCCTAAATCATGATTCTGTCTGAAGCCCCATATTTCCTTGGGCCAGTTCTGCAAGAACAGCAAGCTGCTGCACTGCACATCTCTCTGCCGGAATCTACCTGGAATCCCCCAATAGCCCCTATGCCAGTCCGCCCTGCTTTTGGGACACCTTAATTTATTTAATCGTGGCATGTTTGTTTGTTTCCGTGGTCCAAATAAAGTATTTTCGCTGATGTTTATGTGATATTTTATGAACTCCAAACTGTTAGCTTTAAAAGTTGAGGTTCTGCAGTAACTTCTATACACAGCTGCTCACCTCCAGCCAGGTACGTTGCGAACTACCTGGTAGTAACATTAGGTTTAGGGGAAGCAGAGAGTGACCCACATACCCTCTGCATGTGCTTGAAACAGAACATGTTAGCATGACTTAGGGCTACAAAGTTTTAAAAAATCTGTCATGAATTGTAGTTTTGTGATGAAGAGGACTGACGGTGTCAGACCCAGGATGAAGTAGAGAAATGTGTTTAATGTTGTCCACAAAGTGCACAAAGTCAGGAACCACAGGTGAGCGACAAGACAAGAACAGGAACTAAGGTTTGCACACACAATGGGCCATTATAATGGCAATGACGACAACTATGACAAGGATCCAGCAGGGAACGGATGATACAGGTAAGGCTAAATACACAGAGGAAATCAAGAGTATTTAACTAATATTCATATGAGTATTAGTTAAATTAGTCTAATGCTGATTAAACTAATTCAACTATTTTAACTAATTTAACTATACTTATAACTATAAAACCACACACTATAAGGGCAATTTGTTCTTATAAAAACACAAATTGTGTACTTTTTTTGGGACAGACGAGAGCAAAGATACTAGGAAAAAACAAAAAAACTGTCATGTTGGGTGTTAGGTTTCTAGTCCACATACAGAATACAATACAGGAGAGGTTGAGTTATGGTGAAAAGTGAATTTATTGTAACAATAAACAATGATTTCAGTGAAGACAGTGAGGTAACGGGTCTGATCCAGAAAGGGTATGGGTTCAGGGAACGGTCCGCACACTGAGGGAAGAACAGCAGAGAAATGGTGAGTTCGATGGCCGTTGGAGACGGGAGTATTGAATGAATACTGGATGGGTCTTACTTGTTGTACGGAGGTTCGTGGTTTTGGAAAGGCAGTTGAAGTGTTCGGGGTCCTTGCTTCTCTGAGGGTCCAGGAGGACCAGTGCTCAGCCACCAGAGTCCGGAAAGCAACGAGGAAGTGCGTCGGAGGGCGGACAGGTAAGTTCAGGAGGAACGGGAACAAAGGAGCAGTGCGATTGCCAGTCGAGGAATCCAGGAGGGACTTATGATCAGACGGAGGAGGTGAGTCTGGGAACTCGGGCAACCAGTGGATAGATTCCACGGTGTCAACGAGGAAGGTCTTGAACATAGAGCCAGGAGAGATCGTCATGAGAAAAATCCAGGCCGTCACAGGAAGGCACCTGAAGGCAAGGAAACAACAAGAAAAACTCACTAGGAGGTCAATCAACGAGGAACACACAGACTAGCTCGAGGGGGCTCAGAGGTACCGTTACTGGCTAACACTCAGACGTCGAGGTACTGGCAGTCCACTCCTCTTGTAGCTCTTGCCTGATGAGCGGATTGAACTCAGGAGCGCCGGATGACGACACACCAATCCGGAGAGAGGTGAGTCTGGTGCTATCTGGTGGCTGAATGTTGTATTAGCAGGCAGAAAAACCCCACAAAGAAAACCACAGAGCCCTGCTACACAAAAGTACCCCCCCCTCAACGGTCGCCACTTGGCGGCCGAGACGAGCAGCATGGGAGTGACGAGCGGTAATCCGTGATGAGCAAGGGATCTAAAATAAAAGAGCCTGGAACCCAGGACCGATCCTCTGGATTGTAGCCCTCCCAATCGACGAGGTATTGCCATCCACAAACTCGCCGAAGGGAGTCCAGGATCAGGCGGACTGAGTAGGCCGGGTGGCCCTCAACGTCTCCGGGGGTTTAAGGGGGCTCGGAAGGAGGGCAGAGCGTACTGGTCTGGACTGGTTTTATCTGGGAAAGGTGGAAGGTGGGATGAACACAGAGGGAGGCTGGCAGGCAGAAACGGTGAGCAGAGGGATTGATAATGGAGTCAATCTCGAAGGGACCAATGAAACGGGGAGAAAGTTTTCTGGACATGGACTTTAACGGAATATCTCGGGATGACAACCACACCTTCTGGCCGGGAGTGTAGGGCGGAGCAGAAACCTTCTTCCGATCTGCCTGGCGTTTGTTTTGTAAGGCTGTATTGTTGAGATTCTGAATGGCAGTAGCGAATGTGATGGTGCCAGAGGTAACGGAGATGTCTCTTTCGTCTGACGGGAGCAACGGGGGCTGATAACCTATGGAGGCTTCAAAAGGAGACAGACCAGTAGCGGCAGAGGTAATGGCATACTCAACCCATTGAAGGAATTGAAGGAATTGGCACCAGTCTGTCGGATAAGAGGATGTTAGGCAAGGGAGTATGGTCTCTAAATCCTGGTTTCTTTGTTCTGTCTGGCTATTGGTCTGGGGATGAAAACCTGAGGTGAGAGACACTTTTGCATTTAACGCTGAGAAGAAACTTCTCCAAACCTGGGAGATGAACTGAGGTCCTCGGTCCGATAAAATCTCCTGCGGGATGCCGTGCAAACAGAAGACATGTTTGATGAGTAATTGGGTGGTCTGAAATGCTGTGGGAAGCTTACGGAGGGGAACAAAATGGCATGCTTTGGAAAAACGGTCAATGATGGTTAAGATGGTGGTCATACCTGTAGATGGTGGTAATCCGGTCACAAAATCTATGGAGATATGGGACCTAGGTTGCTTAGGAGTGGGTAGAGGTTGTAGGAGACCAGTGGGGCAGTTGATGGGATGTTTTATTGCGTGAGCAGATGGAACAGGCTGAGACATACTCCTTGACGTCTTTGTGGATTGATGGCCACCAGAATTTACGGTTGATGAGGGAAATCGTTCGGCTGATACCTGGGTGAGCGGAGAATTTGGAGGCGTGAATCCACTGCAGGAAACGGGCTCGGACAGAGGTGGGGACATAGGTCTTGTTTGGTGGAGCTTGTTTGATGAGGTCTTCAATTTCCCAGGTCACCGCTGCAACAGTGCAGCTGGGGGGCAGGATAGTGGCTGGAACTTTTTCTGAATTGTCTGGTGAGTGGAGTCGGGACAAAGTGTCGGGTTTGATGTTTTGGGAACCTGGACGGTATGAGATGGAGAGGTTAAATCTGGAGAAAAGCAGAGACCAACGGGACTGATGGGGGTTGAGCCTCTTGGCTGACTGCAGGTACAAAAGGTTCTTATGATCGGTCCAGACTGATCATACTACATGCTCCGCTCCCTCCAGCCAATGGCACACTCCTCCAGAGCCAACTTAATGGCCAAAAGTTCCCAATCCCCCACACCGTAGTTACGTTCAGGGGATGACAAACTGCGGGAAAAGAAAGCACAGGGGTGAGTCTTGTTATCTTGGGAGGAGATCTGGGACAGCACTGCTCCTACTCCGGTGTCTGAGGCGTCAACTTCAACAATGAACTGTTTGGAGGGGTCTGGCTGAATGAGAATGGAAGCATTAGCGAACAGATTTTTCAGTTGAGTGAATGCGGCTTTGGCCTCTGGGGTCCATGTGACTGGGTGCTTGGTGGAGGTGAGGGCGGTTAGTGGTAAGTCGGTCTGACTGTAGTTACGGATAAATCGGTGGAAAAAATTGGCAAAACCAAGGAAGCGTTGTTTGTGGGTTTGAGGGATTGACCATTCTAGTACCACACGGATCTTTTCCTCTGTGGGTCTTATCTGTCCTCCCCCAAGGATGAAGCCAAGGAATGGCACTGATGACTGGTGGAACTCACATTTTTCTGTTTTGACATATAATCTATTCTCCAGGAGGCGTTGCAGGACCTGACAAATGTGAACCTTGTGTCCCTCTAAGGACTTGGAGTAAATCAAAATGTCATCCAGGTAAACAAACACGAAAATCCCTGAGAACATCATTAACCAGAGCCTGAAAAAAGGCTGGGCGTTAGACAGTCTGAAAGGCATCACCGGATACTCAGTGACCTATAGGTCACCCTATAGGTGTCTTAAATGCGGTTTTCCATTCATCTCCCTCTCTGATGCGGAGTAAATGGCAAGCGTTTCTTAAGTCGAGTTTAGAAGAAAATGTGGCTCCATGAACTGGCTCAAAAGCAGAGGATAACAGAGGCAGAGGATACTTATTTTAACTGTAATGTTATTTAATCCTCTGTAGTCGATACAGGGTCTAAGTGAACCATCCGTCTTACCGACAAAGAAGAAGTCGGCTTCCAGTGGAGAAGTGGATGGACGAGAAGAGGATACCTGCTGCCAGAGAATCTTTAATATATTTTTCCATAGTTTCTCTTTCCGGTCAGGAGATATTGTAGAGACGGCTGGAGCATCGGGCAGAAGATCTACAGAGCAATCGTACGCGGGATATGGAGGTAATGAAAGGGCTTTGGACTTACTAAACACAGGGAGGAGATCATGATATTCAGGAGGGATGGTTGACAGGTCTGGGTCATCTGCTTCATCTCAAACTGCTGGTGGTGGACAGGTAAGTTCAGGCGGAACGGGAACAGAGGAGCAGAGCGACTGTCAGTCGAGGAATCCAGGAGGGACTTATGATCAGACGGAGGAGGTGAGTCTGGTAGATTCCACGGTGTCGATGAGGAAGGTCTTGAACATAGAGCCAGGAGAGATCGTCACAAGGAAGATCAAGAGCATCTCAGGAAGGCACCTGGAGGCAAGAAAACAACAAGAAAAACTCACTAGGAGGTCAATCAACAAGGAACACACAGACTTGCTCGAGGGGGCTCAGAGGTACCATTACTGGCTAACACTCAAGCGTCGAGGTACTGGCAATCCACTCCTCTTGTAGCTCTTGCCTGATGAGCGGATTGTGCGCCGGACAGGAGCGCCGGACAACGACACACCACTCCGGAGAGAGGTGAGTCTGGTGCTATCTGGTGGCTGAATGTTGTATTAGCAGGCAGAAAAACCCCACAAAGAAAACCACAGAACCCCGGAACACAACAAAAACAGCCTTTTAGAAGAAACACTTTTGAGCAACTGCGGAGCATGGTGGTGAAAGGTTGATGGTTTGGGCTTATTTGCAACAACAGAACAAGTTCATATTTCAGTCTGAGTTAAACCTGACCTTCACATGTGAGGCCATTTGACAAATAAGGTTTTCAAACTCCAATTAAATAAATCAATGTTTGACATAGAAGTGGCCTTAAATTACTCCTCAACACTGAGAGACAAGGTGATAAATATAATTGAATATACTTTATTGATCCCTAAGAATCAATTAGTATAAAGGATCAATATGACTGAATATAAATGACTTAACCAATACGCATGCAGATGCAAATATGTTCATCTAAAAATAATCAATAAGTGCAGAGAAAATTAGATTTAAGTTACTCAGAAAAGAAAGTAAAGAAATAAATATATAATAATAATAACTGCTATTATTATTATAACAATACATAAATGTGGAATCTGTTGCGTAAAAACAACTAACTTCATAGACAGAATGAAATCATCTCTTTTTCAAGATTGACTCACATTAGATGACTTCATAATGCCGAACATGGGGAAGAGGAGGGCAGGGATCATGGCGGTCATAGACAAAGGAATCACCTCTGTCACCCAGAACACAGCCATGAGTAGCAACACAAAGGCACATTCTGCTACCTAAATGGTAAAAATACAACAAAAAAAAAAATTACTTTATTTGAACCGCCTTTATTGCAACACCACAGCTGCTATTTTGAATAGCAGCTTGAATTTTGAGTCTTTCCCTGTAGAGTTTTCATGTTCTCTGGCATATCCAAACATCATCATCATCATCAGTGCCTATCTCCCTTTGAGGCCAAGACCACTGAGGAGTGATCGCCAACCTGTGTCCTCCTCTTCATTTGGTTGCAACATGAACTGCTGTTGACAGAGACACATCCCCATGGTTTCAGGCAGTCTTTAGCAGGTAGAACTCAGACCTTGCCTTCCCAATGAGGGTCTTCACCATGCTTTTACCTCCAGCACTGCCTGGAAAGATGAAAAAGTCCACATGCTTCTCCTCCTGGATCAATGGGTTTTCCTGTGTACTTTTAATATTAAGACCTATTGGTAATAATGTAGATGCTACTTGGTGGGGAATAGTAGAGAAAGGTCATTGTAAAGTTGCAATGATGTCTATTGGTTGTCATGGTACCATAGCTGCTTCTGCGTCTGACGAAAATGGTCATCTAACTGCAAAGGAATGCCAACGTGCCCTCTCTGGAGCATTCTAAGCACGCTGTTTTGAGCCATTATTAAAAAAGTTAACTTGGATTTTACGCAGCTTGAAAACTACAGAACACTATTCAAGATTCCGTTTTTGTCAAAGCTTCTGATAAAGTAGTGGCAGAGCAATTCATTTCTTACATTATCAACATGAGATCTTTGACAACTTTCAAAAGCTCTGCTCCAGAGACACTATGTAAAGTTTCTGGTGAGATTTTGATGTCAGCTGACTGGAGAATTAATGGGGATGGCCTTAGACATAAAGGCTGCCTTTGGAACTGTTGAACACAGTATTTTAATTAACATGCAGTCACATGTAAATAAGTAGCTTTGCAAAGCTAAGCTGAGCCGTGTCAGTATGGAGCATTGTGGAGAACATCGCCAATGGAAGGATTCAGAGGAAGCAATTGATCATATTGATCTGCTGGGAAATGTTGATGATGGTTTATGATTAACATAAACCATCATCTAGCTTGCTCGAACTGATCATCCTGGACCTCTGAGCTCTGCAGGATCACTTTCTTTTTTTTCTTTTTTTTCTTTGGATTTTTTTTTCTTTAAAATATATTTTGATTTTTGTGAGGTGACCTCAGAGCATCTTTTAAATAAAATATATAATTATTGTTATTATAAATACTTATACTACTTCGAACAAGGATGTTGCCATGGTTGCTGCTTCACGTGGTGGCAGACGTCCGGGTATTTATACTACTTTACATTAAAATGTATTTATGGGTGGCGACAGGTGGGCCAGCAGCTGCGCTCTATTTCCCGCAAACTAGGATTTATAAAGGAAAGGTGTGTGGCCACGTGCTTTATGTATCCAATTTTTTTTGTGCGCCACACTTTTCAAAATTTTTCCGTACACCAAGTTTTAGTGTGAAAACTGCACGCTCTTTCATGCATGAGGCCCCTGGTATTTATCTCTGACCTACTTCTCACAGCCTCATATCATCCATTTAAATGTTGTTAATGGTCCCAAGGACTCATTTTAAGATCAGAGAGTTTTAAGGGCCGGGATCCCAGACAAGGAATGCATTGTCTCTAACTTTTCACAGCCTTGATTCTCATAATACATTTAAAAGCAGCTAAATTTGAATTAGTTTTCTATTGTTCTAACACTGTTTGCTATTTTATCTCTCTTTCTGTTTTATCTTCTGAGTTTTTATATCTTCTACTTTGTAAAGCATATTGTGGTTTCTGACCTGTAAAAGGTGCTATGTACATAAAATGTACTTAATAATTCTAATGCTAATAAGAATTTTTTAACTGAAGGATATAATCAAGGTCAGACCTAGCAGGCCCAAACGTGTTGTGAGGGTCTGCAGGGAATGTCTAGCGGAGTTCCCTGTGAGACGGAGCTTTAACTCCCATCTCTGACATAACTTTGAACATGTTCTGGGATATTGAGTTTGAGTGGACCATCTTCCATTGCTTACTAGAGCTGTGGCCACAAGCTTGTCGGTGCCTGTAGCGGCGGCAAACCTTGAACCCGTTGGTGGACACCTTCGGTGAGTGATGCTGTCAGGCTCACTCAGAGCCTGACAGGACTATCAGGCCTTTTTGGCCTGTGGGACCCCAGAAGCAGCTGATGGGTACCAACAGGTGAAGCGGCTCGGGAGGTTGCTGAGGCAAAAACTCAGGAGTGGAAGGAGATGGGAGAGGCCATGGAGAAAGACTTCTGTACGGCTTCGAGGGGATTCTGGTCCACCATCCGGCATCTCAGCAGGGAGAAGCAGTACAGGACCAACACTGTTTATGGTGGGGATGGTGTGCTGCTCGGGACGTTGTGGGTCAGTGGGCAGAATACTTCGAAGACCTCCTCAATCCCACCAACATGCCTTCCACTGAGGAAGCTGAGCCTGGGGACTCTGGGTCGCACTCTCCAATCTCTGGGGAGGTGAAAGGAGCCACCAAGGAGCTAAAAAGCTCCTTGGTCGCCGGGCCCCAGGGGGGGATGAGATCTGCCCGGAGTTCCGTAAGGCTTTGGATGTTGTAGGGTTTTGTTGGCTGACACGATTGCAATATTGCATGGACATCTGGGGCAGTTCCCCTGGATTGGCATGGTCCCCCTGTTCAAAAGGGACTAGAGGGTGTGCCCCAATTTCAGAGGGGTCACACTCTTAAGCCTACCTGGCAAGGTCTATTCGGGGGTCCTAGAGAGGAGGGTCCATTGGATAGTCGAACCTCGGATTCAGAAAGAACAGTGTGGTTTTTGTCCTGATTGTGGAACACTGGACTAGCTTTACACCCTCAGCAGGGTCCTGGAGGGTGCATGGGTGCACAACAGGTCTACATGTGGTTTTTGTACTTGGAGAAGGCATTCAATCATGTCCCTCGGGGAGCCCTGTGGGAGGGTTCTGCGGTAGTAAGGGGTACCGGGCCCTTTGATACGGGTTTTCAGGTCCTTGTATGATTGGTGTCAGAGTATGGTCCGCATTGCCGGCAATAAGTCGGGCTCGTTTCCGGTGGGAGTTGGACTCCGTCAGGGCTGCCCTTTGTCACTGATTCTGTTCATTACTTTTATGGACAGAATTTCTAGACCAGCCAAGGTGCTGAGGATTGTTTAAGGCCACCAACACTATCCTAAGGCCGTTTTGGTGGCCTTAGGATCGCATCACTGCTTTTTGCAGATGATGTGGTCCTGTTGGCTTCATCAATTCATGATCTGCAGCTCTCACTGGAGCGGTTCACAGCTGAGTGCGAAGCAGCCGGGATGAGGATCAGTGCCTCCAAAGCCGAGGCCATGGTCTTGAGCCGGAAAAGGATAGAGTGCCTTCTCTGGGTCACGGGGAGTGTCCTAAATGGAGGAGTTCTAGTATCTCGGGATCTTGTTGACGAATGAGGGAAGAAGGAAGAAGATCGACGGGCAGATTGGCGCAGCGTCTACAGTGGAGCGGGCACTGTACCGGTCCATTAAGGTGAAGAGAGAGCTGAGTTAAAAAGTGAAGCTCTCGATTTACCCGTCGATCTACGTTCCTACCCTCGTCTATGGTCATGAGCTTTGCGTCATGACTGAAAGAACAAGATCGCGGATACAAGCGGCCGAAATGGGTTTCCTCCGTAGGGTGTCTCGGCTCTCCCTTAGAGATAGGGTGAGAAGCTCAGTCATCCGGGAGGGACTCTGAGTAGAGCCGCTGCTCCACTACATCAAGAGGAGCCAGTTGATCTGGTCAGGATGCCTCCTGGTCACCTCCCTGGTGAGGTGTTTAGGGCACATTCCACCCGGAGGAGGCCCCAGAGAAGATGGATATAATAATTTTTGACATGGCATTTAAAAAAATAAAACAAACATTGTCTTCAAAATTGGCACTGCTTTTATTTTCTTTTGATATTGTTTTCTCATTTTCTATCAGAAACAAACATTCATGATGAAACTGAAATAAATTTAAATCCAAATCTCTAATTTTTTAGTAAATAAATCTATTCAACCCCTTAACAAATCTAATCAAAAAGTTGAAGATCAGATGTTGGACTCATGGAGACTGACCTTTGTCCTGATGACCAGTGGAAGAGGAAGCAGCAGCAGTGGCGTGAGGATGATGAAAATAATCCTGCGATAGTTCCACAGCCCTCTGCCCACACTCCTCAGCATTCTCTCTTCTTTTTATCTATGAATAGTTCTTGCTGTGAAACTTTACAAAGTATGTAGGGTGGTTCACACAGACAGGTTGATATGAACATATGACATGAATATTATGTAAGTTCTGTGGCCATATCTAGTTTTTCTTGTGTAAGACCTTCAAATCTCAGTAATCGGTGGTTATCTTGACAGCAACACAAAGAAAGATTGATGTCTTGCTTTGATGTGTGGAACTAATCAGTATTAGTGGAAGGATGCAGTGTTGTATTTTACATTTTGGACTGAAAACATTTGGAAATGTAACAAAAAAGGTAACATGGGGTACCTTTTTTGATAACCCATGTTACCTATAAAGTTATAGGTTTAGGTTTATAGGCTTATGTTTCCTTTCTTATGTACCATATACAGAGTATTAGTCATCATACCTTACCTAAAATGAAACTAAACCAGTTCTTATAGGGTTTTTGTATTATTTTGGTCAGAGTAGAACTGTGAGGTTTTCAACCATCAGCAGTGGCGGCTCACTTAATACATTATTTACAACTTTCACCTTCATTTGTTGAACTGTTCTCCATTATTGATATGTTTGGTAAAGAAAAAAAAATCTAGGTGTAAAATGCTTCAGTGTAACTGACATTCACTAAGTTTTTTATTAACATGTCATTCAGACATTCAAGCTTCATATTGAAGCCTGAAAAGTTTGATTTCTATTTTTTTCAAACTCAATAATCTAGTAAACATGAAACAGACAGAGGAACATAAAGAAATAGAACAACAGTTTTGTACAATCACAACCATTTCATATTTCTTAATTAGGTTTATTCTCACCTTGTGCTGTCCTCACTATGAAACAATCCTGCCCCCTGCTCGTCAGAGAACTTGGTCTAAATGTAATGAGCAGCCCTCCTTTTCTTAAATAATATATCCCCCACTTCTTTCTTTGAAGTACTTTTTAACAGCTATTGTCAGCTTGTCTTAGTAATCATTAACACATTGCTTCAGACACAAGCGTTTCACTCCGTGTTCAAAGGCACCATCATAAAAACTGTCTGAAAAACCCCCACTTTGGACCGTATTGCAAACAGATACACGTTGACTATCTCCATAATGGAACAATACTGCAATCACTGTATTCAGGTTTCAACTGGTGTTGTGCACAGTTGGGATATGCTAAACATTGGGAACAATAAATATAAAGATCCAAACTTTATATTTATCTATTTGTGGAGATATAGATTCGGCCAAGCTGTATGTATGCTAGAAAGTAAATTCTATTGTAAATTTCTGCAAACATTGAGATGTATGTCTTTTTATTTATTTATTTATTTTTTACAAATCTTACATACAAAAAGGTTTAAATTTAAAACACAGTCAGTTTGTATGGAATTAATCTGAAGAGGAAAGTCACCTCTGGTCTGTGACAAAAAGTGTATCCAGTTACCAGAGTTGTGTCTGTGGCTGAAAGATACATTATGATAATCTCCTCATCTGTCTGGCTGAGAATCTGGATTTTGTTTTGATGCATGTGATACCCTTGTAATGATAGACACTTCTATCATTAATAAAATCAGCTAATGTCATATAAAGATTCCAGACGATTAAGGATAAACCACCAACTATCACACAAGTATTTAGGGTCCTCCCCCATGAAAAGATTAGTGCATTTCTTAAGGGTAATGAGAAACATTTCATTGATATGTGGTTCCCTGTGCTTAACTATTTACCTGAAGAGTTGACGCAACTTGTGATGACAGGTCAGAATCCCATAAAGTGGAAGGTCTCACCAGGTCTTAACTAAAGAACACACTGTATTTGTATTATTATGTATCTTTCTTCTTTCTGTGATCGTCCGGCTAGACATGATTGTGCTGTTGTCAGGTTTTAAATATGTCTGTAAATGTTTGCCGACCATTGAAGGCATGATTTAATGTGAATGTGACATTGTACAGCACCTTTTTTTTCGGGGGAGTGGAGGGGGGAGTTTGTTTGCTTATTTGTTTTTTTCTCTTCCTTATCACATACTTACGTAAGATGATAGACAACACAGTGTATAATGTTCTATTGTCTCTGCTTGTGAAAACACAAAACTAATAAAAATGTTTAAAAAATAAAAAAATGATTTCAGTCACTTCCATTGCAGCACCAGACTCAGAATATTACACACAAAACACATATCATCTTACCTTTGATGCCTTTTTATTGTTTCATGTCAGCTAACTTTTGCTTTCAAGGGTGCAACATGCCGTCAGTGTTTCTGCTCTATTCTGTTTTTTAGACATTGTTGCATTTTCTTCTCTGTGTAATGGATACCAACAACTGCATAGGCCTATTGCCTGGGCAAAAGATCAACAGGAAACTTTTTCCCACCGCAACAAGTTGCGAGTACCAAGTTCTGGTTTCTCTCACTCAATTTAATGGCATACACTCTGTCACCAGTAAGAGCACATCCACACACAGCTACCCCAGACTACATCCAGGTGGGTTGGTGAAGTGCTGTGTTATTTCCTGGAATAGCCATTTCTCTTCAAAGTAACTCTGTAATGTATAAGCTATGATGTGATGGGAAGAACTTATTGCTCTTACAAATTTTATGAGATTACAGATTTTACACTATTGCCCAAATTACACAGGACAAGTTTATGACCAAATATTGTTTTTACTTCATGTCAAACATTACTGGAACATTGTAATATATTCAGAACACCACTGCAACGTTAGCCAAAACTAATAAAAGTAAAAGAAAAGCACCTAGGACCAGGTTCAGAAGAACGTCAGAGGTTGTTAGTCAGTCCTTAAGAAAACAAATCCGAAAACCTGAATTCTACATAAGGTAGAATTACCTTATGTAATTCACATTAAGTTAAAACTTAACATTAAGTTTTGTTCACTTAATGTATACTATTAAGCAGTCACCTGCTTAATAGGTGACTGCTTAATAGCACTCTCCTTAATTAATAGACATGAATTGGTTCACTGCTGCCTAATAGCAAAAGTTTACTCCCCAGGCAAAAAAACTGAAATCTTTCAACTGTTTGAATAAAACAGCAAGTTAAAACTGAGTCTAAAATTATTTAATCTGCCTTAAAAAAAAATCAGTTCTACTAAGTAACACATTGTCTTTGTTTCTAGAGCTTTTGTGCATGCATGAACAAGTCTTGATAACTATGTGGTGGTGATGAAATGTCAGCCAAGTTTGGGTATTATCTTAGAATAATGAGAGGCTTTATTACCTTACCTTATTGCCTACTTGACACCCAGGGATCTGTGTGAGTGTGAGAGCACCCACTTCTACTTTTAGTTCTCAGAAAACAAAAAAAACAAAACAGATTTATCTTCAGCGAAAAAAGGAAAATGTTTTCATTCTTGGAGTTCCAGGACATTGGGTATCCTTTAACTTTTTATCTTAAAGTCACAAAGAAATGGTTAAACAGTTGCCAAATTTAATACATGACCTTTGAATCATAGCTAATACCAGTAATCACCAAAACTATGTGATGAATGAGAAAAAATATTAGTCAATGGTATGAAAGGAGGATCTTATCACATCTCAGAAAAGGTTACGGAATGGGAAGAGTTGCAGTTGGGGGCAGATTCAAAATACAGGACACAAGAGTTAAAGAGTGGTACTTACTACTCTAAAACAGAAGATACTACAAACCAAAAATCAGTTGTATGAACATGTATTCCTGCTCACGAAAAACTGAAACAGACAGACTGGCTAACACAGATATCAGGAAATTGTTTTTTTATGCTGGACATACGGGTCGCCTGTACAGACCAACCCCTCCCACCAGGACCCACCATCACAATGCAAACAGCATGGAAGGAAACTGAGTTCACAGAGGGCCCTGGGCTGTTTGGTCAAGGAGTAAAGCCACAGGAATGTCTAAACATTGAATAATGAACTTTGACCTTAAGTGAGGCAGTGAAGCCTATTGTGTTTTAGATACCTGTTACATTTTGTGTTAGGGACAAGTATTGTTTTTGTTGTAGAACCTCTGTCACTAAAGTGTTTGATGTTTTGAGGCATGAACACATTATTTACTTTGTTAAATAACATTACATCAAGTTCCACTATAAGGATTATTTTTTTTATTATTTGCCATTTTAACAAAAATAGTAAAAGATTAAGGAACCTAAAAAGGCATACTTCATTAGTCTAAAGTATACACTGAGATGAAATTTAAAACATACTGAAATTTCAATATATCAGTTTACTTTTAAGTAAGCTTTAAGTGAATTTTAAAAAAAATATTTTGAACATATATAAAATACATGCAAATTATCTTTAAAAGCATATTGTTTCATTGGTAACTTTGAGCGAATACATATTTTGTTCACTTAATGTATACTTTTATTTAATATATTTCTTAAAAGTGTATTGTGGTACAAATATATTTGTGTGTTTAAAGATATAATGTCATAATTTGTACAAGCAGACTATTAGTACACTTCGTATATATTTATATATCATACACTTAATACCTAATACATGTAAAATCTACTTACACAAATGTAAGTATGTTTGAAATATACTAAAATTGTTTTTTCCACTAGAGGAGCTCTGCTCCATCGTCAATGGATTTTTTACACTGTTCAAAGCAGTGCAGCCAAATCTAAGCAGCTTTTTTCCAAGTTTTTTCTGCTCAGATTGAACCACAGATCTATGACCAGAGTCTCACCAGTCTATCTCCTGTGAAAACTGCCTTGCTTAAGCCTCTAGTGAAAACCCCACTCGATACAGAAATTCTCACAAACTACAAACCTTCACTTCTTTCAAAGGTTGTAATGAACATTGTTGTTGCAAACTGCATCACAACCTCAAATCACGCAATCTGTTGAAAAGTTTCAGTTAAGGTTCAGCCCAGCAACAATCTGCTGGAACAACTGTGACCAGGGTTGCCACCACCCAAAGAGGGGTTTTGGTTGCAGGTTCCAGCCCTGGGCTGATGCGGGCAGAACTGGTACAGGCCCGATGTCAAGGGTGGGTATTGGGGGCCAAAAGAGAAATTGCCCACCTGGGTACCCCTGGGCTGGGAGCTGTTTTTCTTTTATTATTATTATTACTATTATTATTTTTTTTTTTTTTTTTTTGTTTTGTTTTGTTTTTTTCACCTCAGAGAGGCCAACTTTCTATTATTCCCATCTCGATTTGATACAATAGGGGGCCCTGCATTTTCCATATCTGTGCTCTGTTGTGAATAAACCCCAGCTAAAATAAACCCCAGAACTCTTATAGCTTACCTTCAGCTCCTGTTATCAGTCTCAACTCTTCACATTGAGATTGATTTAGCAGTCAGTTGAATCAGAAACACAAAAGAAATCATGAAGTGTTTTGTTTATTTTACCCATAAGGCAAGCATGTCTGAAAGAAGCAGTGAGAGGACACAGGGTTTGTTAATGTCCTAGGGTTGCTGGGATGTGGTGAGGATTCTCATTAGTGACCAACAGGCTAAGAAGACAAACTGGTTGTGTAGGGCAGCACCTGGCTAAAGGCCGAGGTTCATTGCTAGAACTGGGTTCTTGCTGAAGTGTTGTCGGGCCATTGAGTGTTTCTGTTCAACCCATTGGATGAATGTAGTTTCATATGCCTGGAAACACAGATTAGAAAGATTCAGTCAGACAACTGTATGTGGTCAGCCCAGGTAAAATACATTGAGCAAAACCAGTGTTCCCACTTTGCTGAAACCTCAGTCATAGTCAGACACTTGAACAAACCTTCTGGATGTGTTCCACTTGTGTGTGAGCTGAAGTCTCCTCTTTGGACAACAGTATGCAGTTCCAGGGGCTCCAATCCTCCTGGACATCCCAGCGAGCAAACGCCAGGTTGTAGATGTCTCTGCTGCCATTCAGAGCTGAGCAGGACGCCCAAACCTTTTCTATCAGGTAGCGAATGTCATCCACCTGGACAGAGGCAAAGGTCAGCATGTAGGCATGTTGGCCTATTTGAGGTGTAATTTAGATTTATTTTGGTGGTTTCCCTGTAATTTCAAGATTGAATTTCGGTATTTGTGTGTTTGGATAAATTTCTTTTGGTTGTTTTGATTACTTGTAAAAATAATTTCTTTCAAATTCATGAAAAGAAAGCATCAGTAAATAATGTATGTTATTTGTAAACATGCACTCCATTTTCAACTAAACCAATTAGAAAGTTATGTTTGTTTCGCCTTTTAAGATAAATCCATATCTGCAGACACCCGTAAAACATGAAGTGCATGTGTTCTCTTAAAGAAATCTTGATATATGTCACTGAGTTTGACGGTGCTTCAGATAAATGAGAGCGAGCCATCGGTTGCTCACGCGCAGAGAGAGTAGCATTTACCTGCAGCAAGAAGGGGATGGAAGTTTCTGGATTGAGGCGGAGCTCATCAGTTCTCAACCTCCTCAGGATGCTTTGGTAGACAGAGTTGTCATCTCGAGATCTTGCAACGTTGTCTAGGCTGGTACAGTTTCGGCAGCGACGACTCCGGCAGCCAGTGGTACTTGAACCGAAGTCGGCAGACCACAGGTAGCGTTGGCACCCGTGGCAGAAGAACATGTCGTGCTGCAGCTCAGATGGTTTCTTGTGAACCTGGAACAGACTCTATGTTAAGCTGAGATCCAGTTCACACGCATCTCTAAAGCCAACATGTCCAAGGACATTTTGATTATGTTACTTCAGATAGCTATCAATGTAGCTCATGTATTAAGAATAGATTTATTCTGCATTTAAACTTTGCTGTTTTTAATAATTTGTTTCCCTTTTCAATGATTCCATCCAGTGGTGCCAAATTTATACTTCTGTGTGGCTATAATTAATAAACACCCAGCTTCATAAAGTTAAATAAAAACATATATATATATATATATATATATATATATATATATAATGTTA
>CAEGAD010029512.1:0-32340 GCA_903067055.1 Poeciliopsis paucimaculata
GATGGATGGATGGATGGATGGATGGATGATGGATGGATGATGGATGGATGGATGGATGGATGGATGATGGATGGATGATGGATGAGAGAACATGAGGAGAGGAAATGAAACTGCTGCATACACAGACTCCAAAATAAGAGCGTGAATATTGATGTCTGAGAGTTTGAAGAATTCTTAACAGTTAAACAAAATGTAAAACTTTAGTGAACTGAAAATGTACAAAACAGCTAATAAATTAATATTTTACAATTTGTCTGGAAAAAAATCATTTATGAGAAGCTAAGTGCACTCAACCGTTTCAAAGTTAGCAAAAGCACAAAGCAAAACAATTTGCTACACTATTAGCAGAACTGTGCTGAAAATCAGCAAAATGGAAAACAGTTTTCATTGTATGTAAAACCCAAGTTAGAAGAATCCAGAATGTGTCAAAGATCTCATCCTGCCTTCTCTTTTTCTCCTGCATGCAGAGCCGAGACCCAGAGAGAGGCAGAAGGGACAAACCTCCGGCTCTGGGCTCTGCATGCAGCGTTCAGACAGCGCCGGGCATGCAGGCACAAATCAAAGCAGAATTTCTGCCCTCAGGGGAATATATCTGAAATGAATCGATGCCTGTGAGCTAGTTACTATTTCAGGCTGTCAACTTACGCTGGGCTGCTGCTTCACACTTGACCTTTCACATGCTGCAGCTTAGAGCCTACCAATGTGGGAGGCCTATTAATGCTGCAAAGCATCCTGCTCCACTCCTACAGATGGCTCTGAAAGTCTCAAGGGCAGCAACAAATAAAATCAATCACACCTCGTCACCTGCAGGTTGATTTTAATCCCTGAAACTATTCTGTCTGGGTCAAATCGGTTTACCGAGACCTTAATCTGCATGTTTCTGGATGGGCGGAGTGTGTCCAGTTCAAACAGTTCACCACTTCTCTATAAGAGAAGCCACAAAAAGAAAAAAAGTCCTGGTTTGAGTAATTCAATGTGTCCCATGTTTGTTTAAAGCAGAGTGTAGGCGACGGCCCGGCATTGTCAGGTCCTGTTTTCTGTTGCTATTCGTGGTCTTTCCCGTCTTTGCATGTTTTGGTTCATAGTCACAAAGCATGCGGATGCACAATAGCCACATTGTCATCACAACAGTAAACACACTCCATCACTGACCTCAGAGAGCAAAAGAAACGTCTGAGAGCTTGACGAGATGCGTTCAAGAATGTGTGCTGAAAGCAAAACAAGTCTGTTCGCAGAGGGATGGAAAGCGGAGAGCTTGTTGCATAAACAGAGTGGAAAACGAGTGTGTTGGCTTCCAGAGGTCTTCTTCAACATCTGAAAGACATTACTCAAATGAACTGCTCTCCAAAAGCAGATGAAGTTTCTGTTTAGTGTGGTAACGTTACAGAATCGCTTGATTTTTCAGATTTAAGAGCGACAAGTTATGTTTGAGAACAAATAAGGCTGAATTACTTTAATTAAGGCAGAACACTGCAGAAGGTCTGGCTGGATTTCTGGCCATTAGAGGCGTTTGGAAATCCTGTCAATGTTTCCCAAATGTAGTCATGAGGACAGACATGCAAAACAAAGGTGCAAAGGAGAGAAAAGGAACCGACTGTAACTTTTCCAGGACAATGTTTAGTTTTATAGCCAGAAGTTTAACTTTCAGTGTTTGTTCCCATTTCCTCAGGCTGTTGCTTATTGACAGTCTGCACCAAGAATGTTTGTCCTCTGAAAACCTAAAATTACTAAACTTACTATAAAAAATTCTGTAATCCTATACATTGCACTAAATATTTGGCAAATCACATTATATTATCCAACCATCAACCACTCCATTTTACCACTGTCCAGTTGCAAGCAATCAAAATGTCTTAAAAATTATCTTCTTTCTTTTTTGACAGACAATTGACATTTTCAGAGTTATAGGTTCTGACAGGAGGTTTCATGGCCGTCTAGTTCAGATTTCAACCGGGCTTTTCCAGGAAGAGTTTGTTGCTTTCTTTGCATGTTTCTAAACCTGATAATCCAGAAAGTTTGGCCCATTTTTAGACCAAAATTGCAACATTTGTTCCATTTTCAGCTGCAGTGTAACCGAAGTCTGTTCACACCCGAGAACCACTGCAGGAAATGACAAACCTCCGAAGAAGACACTGAGCGCCACGCGTCCTGCTGGAGTGCCGTCAGATTTTAGCCGTTTTAGAATTTCTCTTTCGCCATCAGTAAAAGACCATGACCCATTTCTCCTCCGAGCTCTAGACTCACGTTTGCTTCTGTTGTATTTACCCAGAATGCTCTGCTGTAGTTCAGTTTGCTTCTGTTGTATTTACCCAGAATGCTCTGCTGTAGTTCAGTTTGCTTCTGTTGTATTTACCCAGAATGCTCTGCTGTAGTTCACGTCCTGCTTTTGGTGAGAAAAACCCGGGTGAACCCAGGAACAGCTGGGTTGGACTCCAGGAAGCCCAAACCCCTGAACATTATTAGTAAAGTATGAAAATCATGATTAATAAATCTGTGGCTCATTCAAAAATCCCTTCTGAATTTATAGCAAATTAGATTAGAAATGTGTTTATTTTATCTTGATTTAAATGTTGCTAAGCAACTTTCCAGACTTTTAACACATTAATCAGCACCAATAACTTGATATTTCCTCTGTGTTCCTGATTTTTTTATCCAAAATCTGCATAATGTGGATATAGCAACAGGCTGATGTTGAGGTCTCTAAATAACGACCCACTCAGGAGGGCTGAGGGGAATGTGGTCAGTTTGCAAATCTAGTTTGTTAGATAACAGTAGCAGAGGATCGCTGAGCTAATTTAATCTAGTGTAGTGATGTTAACTCTGGATGGAGATTAAATGAAATCCTGAAGCCTGAAAGCAGCTGTTCTGATATCAGCTCTGTCTTTCATTACATGATGATCTAACCACAGATAACTGATTAAACTTTAACTCTAATAAAAGGAACACGGCTTCTTTGTCTTTGTCTCCTTCTGGGTACAAAAAACTGCAACTTTTCCCACATGCAGCTTTTAGATTAGATCAACAGCTGAACCCAAACATGGACACGACCAGGAGAAAAACAACTTCAAACTTTGTTCTCACTGAAACTAAATCAGGCAAAACTTGTTTTCAATCAGTCAGGATTAATGATATTTGTATTGTTGCTGTCAGAACAACAATAATTGTTTTAATTGTTCTCTATTGATACAATACGATTAATTGTAGCAATAGATCTTGACAAATATTTATATTAGATGTAAAAACAATATCTTAATGACACTGTAGGCTGTTTTGTTTTTATAAATTTTAATAAAACATTGTTGTTTACGCTGCAATGGATTCTGAGTAAATGACACATGCTCTCCGGTTCAAACTGAAAAGGCTTAATGATGTTACTCAGCCATTCTGCTGAACGGGTCCAGAGCAATCGACTCAAGCTGAAATCCATCAGAATGTAAAAGATTAAAAGCACTTTTTGAAAATTGAGAATATTTAAGCAGCAACTATGAAGGTTAAATTTCTGAATTAACAAAATCTTTTTTATTGGTCTGATGTAATATTCTAATAAATGTTTTCATTAGATATAAGTGGAAAATCATCATAAACAGAAACAAAAGCCAACAACATCAATCAGTGTGTAAACACACAGCAAGTCTGAAAACAACATGTGAAGTACAGAATTGGCAGCATCATGCTGAGGATTTGACTAAATAGATATCATGATGACACTATGCGAGATACTGAAACTGAATGAATGAATGAATGAATGAATGAATGAATGAATGAATGAATGAATGGTCAGCAGAGAGGAATCGCTCTGATGGACGTTTTTTCATCTTTTAAGCTGAATTTATGCTGGACTTTGAATTCATTTCAAAGTGTTGAAAAAAATTCACAGAAAAGTTCAAACGATCCAAAAACGTTTCTCCCCCAAACAGAAACCAGAACAACATGATCCACGCCGATCCCTGAAACTTTTCCTTGACCCGCTTCCAGATGTTCTGGACAGGAATGAACTCAAACAAACATGCGGACCTGCGCGAGGCAACCTCCTGCAGGATTTGAACTGCTGCAGAAAAGTCCAAACATTATCCAGCCACTGTTTACGAACAGTCAAAATATTTTCCTCAGCATCCAACATGTCTGTCCAGAGCCACGTCTGCTGCAGCCGGGCCGCGCGCTGACAGGATGTGCAGATTAAAGGCCCCGTTAGCGACCCGGTGACACTTTATCAGGGATCAGTGGGAGGCTCCGAGTCTGCTGCATCCAGCTGCAAGATTCTAATGCAAGGCTGCAGGTTGCTGCATGCACAAAGAGCGCATGCTTCTTCTCTCATTTTTAATAATTACCTTCATTCAGTCACATCTCAGTAGAAAGACAAAGGACTTACACACACAAGCACACGCACATAAACACACACACAAACACACATGGTAATGAGATCAAAATGTCATTTTTAAACATTTGCTTTAAACTGTCCCAGTCAAAATCCAAACACTGACTTGCAGAAGTATTCATAATGTTAGAACCGCAAACCTCAAAGTATTTTGTTATGATTTTTTGTCAAGACTAAAAACCAGTGGAGTGGAGGGAAAATGACACACAGTTTGGTGCAGTTGGAAAAGTGAAAGCTGAAGGTTTTTGTGGAAAGCCTCCAGCAGTTTGGAGCATCTACAAACCAAACCGACGGAGAGGAGAGAGTCGTGTTTGTGTTTCTGTCTGCGGACGGTTAGCGTGGGATCTAAATGTTTTATCGAATATATTAGATTGGTTTGTTGCAAAGACTTAAAAATGTTTCATTGTCACTTTCAACATGCATTTATTATCTTCCCACTTTGATCTTGTGTTAGTTCCTGCTAGCGGTGTTAGCTCCTGCTAGCGGTGTTAGCTCCTGCTAGTGGTGGTAGCTCCTTCTAGCGGTGTTAGTTCCTGCTAGCGGTGTTAGCTCCTGCTAGTGGTGTTAGCTCCTTCTAGCGGTGTTAGCAGCTTCTAGCGGTGTTAGCTCCTGCTAGCGGTGTTAGCTCTTGCTAGCGGTGTTAGCGCCTGCTAGCGGTGTTAGCACCTGCTAGCGGTGTTAGTTCCTGCTAGTGGTGTTAGCTCCTGCTAGCGGTGTTAGCTCCTGCTAGTGGTGTTAGCTCCTTCTAGCGGTGTTAGCAGCTTCTAGCAGTGTTAGCTCCTGCTAGCGGTGTTAGCTCCTGCTAGCGGTGTTAGTTCCTGCTAGCGGTGTTAGCAGCTTCTAGCGGTGTTAGCTCCTGCTAGCAGTGTTAGCTCCTGCTAGCGGTGTTAGCGCCTGCTAGTGGTGTTAGCTCCTTCTAGCGGTGTTAGCAGCTTCTAGCGATGTTAGCTCCTGCTAGCGGTGTTAGCTCCTGCTAGCGGTGTTAGCGCCTGCTAGTGGTGTTAGCTCCTGCTAGCGGTGTTAGCGCCTGCTAGTGGTGTTAGCGCCTGCTAGCGGTGTTAGCTCCTACATATATATTAGCCTGTAGATCACAAGCTGATCATGTTTGTTTGTTTCAGCAGATATCTTGTGTATAACAAATGGCCATGAAAACTTGAGAATCCAGAGGTTTTTCTTCGTGTTGTGATGAACTGAGCATCAGTTTTTGTTCATCAGTATTCTCCTGGCAGTGCATCAGCTGCATACCTGTGGAGAAATCCAGCAGCTTGATGTTGACGTGTCCTGCCTGAAAAAGGCACAGTAACCTATTGGTAGATCTGGGAAAGGATTCCTCTGTTTCTTCTTCAGGTTTTTGCTCATTTGTTTCATTAAAAGTGAAGAAAAGCTGAAAAATTCTCAATACTTGAGATTCCAGCTTTTCTCCATGTATTTCACATCATTGTATTGGTGAAACAGACGTTGCTTTGTTCTGAAATCCCTCAATGATCCCAAAGATGTCTTTGCTGAATGTCAGGTTTTTGGGTATATTAGTCAAGTAATATTCATTTCTCCCACATGAAGAGCTGAAGAACAGCCCACAGTGTCACTAAAGCCCAGAGTGAAACCCAGAGACACATGATACCCATTAAGCATTTAGAATGAAAAGGGGAGATTTTTCAATCTTTAGTTTTATTGCATTTGATCCCACTCATTTGTCTCAGAAGACATTCATCTTTGTTCTGTCTCACATATAATGATATTATTACCAGAAAAGAAGATGTCGGTTTTCTCTGAAGTAGAATAATACATAATTATAGCCTAGTTCAGTTCCGCTAGAAGAAGAAGAGAGATTTTGGCATGTCTTGTACCCATCAATCCACTTTGGTATGTGGCGTTATTAGAGCAATGTGTGAACTTCTGTCTCTGTGGTTGAAGTACTTGGAGGAATCAGAACCAGTTGGCTTCGCTTGCTTTTTCTGGTGTCTTAACTTAAACTGTCCATTTATATAAAAAGCAACATATGTGAAGCTGGACGGTTTTCGGCTGCATAAAGAGAACAACAGAGACGAGGAAATGAACTGTGCTGCTGAAGGGAAGGAGGACATTAGCATGCAGCACTCAGCTTTGGCAGTAAAGTTGTGTGTCGTCGTTTCACTGTGGGCTCAGTCCACCATGAACCAAACGGCGCAGCAGTGAGACCCTGTGAGAGCTACATGTTGACTCTTACTTAATGTGCAAATCTGGAAACCTCAAGCGGACGTCTAAAAAACTAAAGATGTTTAAAAGAATGTTAAATAAAAAGATTTCACAAACATTAGACAGACGTCATTATCCTGCTGATGTTCTGGGAGTTTCTTACAAAAGCTTCAGTGACGCAGTTCCACTGTGGGTCTGAGGCTAATGAGTCCCAGCTTCGTCTAAAGCCCAGCGACAGGCTTATGAACAGAAACTACAGCTACGTTCACGTAGCAGGTCTCAATACTCGCTTCTGATTTTCAGCTTAAATATAATTTTCTTTGCTACTAATTAAAAGCTACTGCAATCAGATTTCTGTGAGAACAGTTTGCTGCATGTGCAGAAGAAGAAGAACTAGCACCAGCAGCGCTCTGATTACGGCAGTAAAGATGGCCGCCGTCTCTGGATGGATTGTAAAGTTGCCAAGAAAGGCAGCACGGTCAGCAGACAAAGGAAGCTGATAAACGGGAAACTAACAGCTAACAGCAGCAGCCTTTAGTGGAGCTGCAGCTTCTGACCTGGTTCTGATCCGGTTCTGTTTGGATGTGGAGCCGGACCAGGTCTGGTCAGCTGCAATGTGATGCGTTCACTGACTCAGATGATTTCATTATCATTTCCAGCCATTGTTTACATCCAGATTTACATTTGGAGGTGGAACAGATTAGATGAAAAGTTTGAAATTGTGCCTTTCAGACTGCAGTGAAAAAGTCAGATATGGGTGACATCTTGTTGCAGCAACACGGACGTGTTTGCGTCCACAGTCCAGATTTCTAAAGAAGCTCCATGAATGATCAGGACTTCCTGAACAGATGGAAGAACACTTTGCTCCAAACTGATTAAATAACAGCTTAAAAACGAAATATTTTTTGTTGTTTAGCTCATATTTAGACAACAATTTAGCAGAAAAAAGGTTGAAATTGACTTGATTAAAGTTTTAATAGACTCCAACAACTAATTATATTATACAATTCAGTGTTAAATTTAAGCCTTGACAGAAAAAAGGCTGTACAATCCGTTAACATGTTAGAGCGTGTAAAGCCGAGGAAACCCGCTGAAGAGCCTGAACCTCGGCGCAGGCAGAGCATCGTCTGTCTTGGCTTTCCTCTTCAGGTGTCTGCTGAACGCATCAGTCCGGATCAGCTGCCGTTCTCATCACAGGCAGAGAGGCGAAAAACACTGAGAAAATAGCAGCTAAGATTGGTGTATCAACATACCTCCTTATAAACGGATCTGCTGGTTTAAGAGCCTCCGCAAATCATTCAGACACTCACAGCCTTTCCTTCTGCGCCAACAAGACCTCTGAGATTCACAGGCAGACAAATTCCTATGTGTTCATGTGAATTATTGTATCTTTGCCCAATTAAATACTTCTGGTACGAAGGACTAATCCAGAGAAAATCATAAAGACTTTCACATATGTCAAATATTAATCTGCAAGTGAAAAAAATACATTTTATTTGATGGTCCAACAAAAATAACACGTTTATATTCAGGCTTCCTGAGACAAGCATTTCTATCTGCCTGAAATGTTGATCATTTTTCTCAGTGAGGTTGGATGGTGAGTGTCTGTGAACCTCAATTAAAGTGTGAGCTTTGACTAGGCCATTCTACCATAGCTGTTTTTCATGGTTGTCGTCCTGCTAGAAGGTGAACCTCCACTCCATCTGCAGCCTCTGGCAGGTTTTCCTCCAGCATTTAACTCCATCTGTCAGCTTTGATCAGCTTCCCTGTACACAGCCTGATGCTGCCACCACCGTGTATCAGAATGGATGCTGGTTATTTTCTAATGTACTGTAATAAGAGTTCCCAAAGAGGGGCTGGAGGTCCCCAAAGGCATCAGGAGGCACCAGGTGGGAGGTTGTGAAATAATTTTCAGAATCACAGTGATGTGACTCCTGCGGAGTACGGTGCGCCAAAAGGGACAAAATTAAAAACAATTTTAAAAAATGTTATAAAATCAATAAATGTGTCATTTTCTCATCAAATAAAGTAACATACATTTTAAAATGATTAAATTAAATAATTAGATTTTATTGCTAAAAAAACAAATTGATTTGAAAATGGACAGTAATGGACAATAAACAATGGACAGTTGTTTATATTTATCAGACACGTTCAGGGAACGTATGCAGACAACGTTCTCTAAATGTCAAAATAAAACACCATTAAGCATTCAGCGAACGTTCACATACTGTTCAGATGTTCAGATGTTACAGTAAACTGAAAGTTTAACTTTGACATTTTGTCAAGCATCATCTGCAAACGTTTTCAGACATTTGCTGACCGTTACATTTTCAAACATTGTCTTTGCTAAACGGTTGCTTCAGTTTCAATTCACTTCATCAAATGGGTTAAACATAAATGCTTGTCACACTTTTCACATTTATGTTAGGGGGGAAATTCCATTCATATCATTGCTATGCACTAAATGTAAAGTTTTTCTTACACACTGAGATATTTTTAAACATATTTTAAAATATGTTTAAAAATATAACATATTTTTATATAAGCACTCATCCCTCTACTTCATTTCCAGCTGACAGTAATAATCCAGGATGGATCCATGGTCCTTGGTCGTCTGGCTTACGGCAGAGGATCCAGTGATTTGCTCAGGACTGGAGCGGTCGCCTCGCTGTGGGTGATTTGATTAGGCCGATGCGCTCGTGCCCCCCTGGCTGTGCTGAGACGGGCGCAGGCGGGCAGGACACATACGGCCCTGCAGTCCAGACACCACAGCCGCAGCAAGTCCCCATCACTTATCTTGTTTCCTTGGGTCGAGTTGAGAGGAAAACACGGCACCCGGGGAAAAACCCCACAGCATTCCTCAGACAATGCCCCAGGCTGCATAGCAGAAACAGATGGGAGCTCTGGCTCTGCCGCCACAGCTCAACTCCAGTTTGTCATCCTTTGTTTTTATTCTTTTTAAAAAGTTTTATTGCAGTCTAGTGCTGTGTTGGCGTTTTCAGCTTGTGAAACAAAACTTTACAGCTACAACTTACGATTATTTTAGTCATCAATTATTCCAACAAAATAAAGAAAATGGCCACATTCTACTGACTTTTTATTTAACCATTTAAGTTTTACTTACAGAATTATAAATACATTAAAGATGTGAGTAAACAAAGAATTCAACTCCTTCTTCAAATAAGAAAATAAGCATTTTATTACCTAAAATGCTGTAGCAGCATTCCCTTAGTGAACGTCTGATCATTTGTAGCAAATGATGCGTCTGCAGCTAAAATAAAACTTAATAATAACGTCAACATGTGCTGACTTACCAGCAATACAGTACAGATGATCTGGCAGTTATTTTTTTATTAATAACTGAATGGAAAAAACGTGATTAAAGGAGGGTTTTTTTTGTTTGTTTTATTTTTACAGAATTTGAACCAGGAGAAGCTAAAACTGCCAGGACTTTTGGGTAAAATGTATCTACATACAAACAAAGGTTATTTTTATCATGAATGCAAAAAGTATTTATTTTTTGTACAGATTGGTTTAATTACAGCTCTGAGTGTGTTGTTCTTTAAGCAGCTGGTCTTTTTTGAGTCTATATACTCCAGTAAATGATTAATCAATCACTAAACTAGTTGACAATTATTTCAGTAATCGATTAATCATGATTAAATCGATTGTTTGAGTTTTCCTCCTTAGATGAAGGTAATGATTAAAGCAGATATTTAAATAACAGGTTGCACATAGATATCAAATGTATCATTTTTCTTTAGTTCCTGTACTCTCCTGATTCACTGACCTTCTACTAACATTTATTATAAACCCTGGAGCTGCATCTCTTTGACCGTTCCATCAAAATTTCATGTCTGACTTAATGCAGCTTGCTTAAAATTCACCAGCAAAGATAAGAATCAACCTCAGACCAGATGAGTTTTTTAATCTTATTTTGAAGGCAGCTTTGCACTCCTGGTAACCGAGATCAAGACCTACCTATCATTGATGGCTGATGATGATGATGATGATGATGATGATGATGATGATGATGATGATGATGTTCAGACCCTGCCTTTGTGGATTGTTGTGGTGACATCAAAAGAAAAAGGAAAAGCAGAAGAAAGAGGTGGAAAAGGTGTTGAGTTAGATAATCAATAAGATAATGGAGGTCTGCTGTGGAAGGTTCATTTCTGATCAGAGGCTAATTGCTTTTTAAATTGAAAATGCTTTTATGTCGGCTCTGCTGAGATCTGGCAGGCAGATGTAGGACTGCAGTTAAAGTCAAGATTTGTTCTGATATGAAAAAAATCAGACAGTTTATAACTCCAAATATCAATTTGAACTACAAGATGATTTTCCACAAAAAGAAAAATCTATAAAAACCAAGAACTAATGGGCCTGCCAACATGATCAGACCCGAAACTCTGTCATTAAAAACCAACAAAGGATTGCGTGAATGAAACCGCCGCCTCTCCATGCTTGATAGACACTCTCCTCTGTTGCTGCACTTAATCTGTCCGACAGCTTCACATTCCCTCCAGCTGCACCATTAGCTCTGAGCAGAAAAGCAATTTGGTGCTGACAGTTTATTGCTGAGTAAGCCATATCAAGATGAATATTTGGGAGCTGCACATTCACAAAGCAGCCTGCATGTTTTCCCTGATTAAAGGAGGCCGAGACTCGACAGAGCAGAGAGGATTTAGACAGGAAGTGGCTCCAAATACCATTCAGCATTTTAATTGCCAACTGTTTTCTGTCTTTATGAGCAATAGATGATCTGATTCACACAAAAATAAAAATAAAAAATAAAAATAAAAAATACTTTTTCTGTTTTTTTATGCTTTATATTGTAGAAAAGAAACTTTTTATCCAGATTTCAAACTTTAGAGTCTGGTCAGTCAGTTTCCCCTTTTTGGATTGAAATGACTGAACTTATCAAAGTTTTGAAAAAGAATATATTGCTTTTTGCATAAACTTAAAAACACATTCATTAATTGTATAATAGAGACTGAATCACTGCCAAACTAGATGTACATTCTTCCCGATCATTAAAACCATTATGCACGGTGGGCCCTCTAGTGGTCGGCATGAGAACAGCCACACACTTCTTTTGATTTTCATTATAAAAGCTGATTTTCCATCCATCCAGTTTCTGTACACCCTTGTCCCGGGTGGGGTCGGGAGGTGCTGGTGCCAATCTCCAGTGAAGGAAGTGATTGGTCACCCTGGACAGGTCACCAATCTGTCGCAGGGCAAAAAGCTGGTTTTGCTTTGCAATTTTGCTTATTGTAAATTGGGACATTGTGTTGATCTTGCTAGTAAAGAATTGAGGTTTAACTATAAAACAGGAGAGCATAAAGGAAGAACTGTTCTTCTACAACTGAGTTCATCGAACCTGCCAATAAAATACAGATTCATCAACATCATATATTTCTCAGAGCTTCTTCTAAGTGTGGCATGTTACACTTCTTTGGTCTTCTGGTGAAACAATATTTGCATACTAGAATAATTTTGAACAATTTTGACCTTTTTTTAATAAAACACATAAGTGTGAATAAATACGGTTGAAGTTTAACTTGAAGTGTCACATCAAGTAGGAGCCTCAAACGTCTGAGATAATCTTTTTCATATTTGGTATATTTGCTAATACACATCCTAAAGTCTGTCTTCTTAATTTCTCAATATGTCTGTTTTCTGTGTGTTTCAGTTTTTTCTCTCTGGCCAGGATGTCATTATGTTTAGATACGTGAAAATGTATTAAATGAATCATTTAGAACAGATCCAGCATGCGCAGACAGCTGAACTTTCTTGGATCAAATTGTAGAGTTGCACTTATCTCCCTCTGATATTAACTCATATCAGAGTTAATATCCATGAATGTCACCCATTCACTATAGAGTGAATGGGTGACATCTACCTAAAATGTAGACATTTATAATTTCCATATTTGAATCAGGTTGAATTTGCCAACATTGGAGATAAATCCCTTTAAAAATCCATAAATTACCTCAAACAATAATGTACTTATTTTAACAAGTTAATAATTAGTTCTAAATAAATCGTGTTTGTTTTAGTTGCACATTTTAATAACTTCATATGAAAATTCTACTTGTCATTTGTCTTAACTGGATTTAGAGTCTGAATTCACCTGCATGTTTAAACTGTAGAACAAACTTTATTGCTTTATTGTCACTGTTAATTGAAAAATGAAGGCAACACGTGAAAACATCCAGCGGTTGTCATGGCAACCCCATACAACGCGGTGATGTGAAGTCAAACTGCAGCCTGCTGCTAACAGTCTTCAGTGACTCTCCATCAGGATTAACCCCCGCCATCACTTGGTGACAGGAGGTCTGCGCATGCGCTGGAGATGTCCTGGCCACATGAGTTCAGGTCACAAATGCATCAAAACGGCAGAAATACCAGGCGGAGGAACGGAAGTTGAGTAGGTGACTACCAAAATAAAAGAAGAAAAAGGAGCAAAACAAGATTTTAACTTCTTTTTTTCTCCTCCTGGTATTTCATGTCTATTTTATAATGCTTGAATTTCTAATAAAGTTTTAAGCAAAGCAAAACTATAATCCATCATGCATGAAATATAAATTATATATTCACTGAAACAGTGAACTGTATTGATTTTGGTTCATTGCATGTTGATTGTTTTTGTGTGGATCATCAGAAAAAGTGTCTGGTGCAGATGGATTTTTTTCTACAATAAGATCAAAATTATTACTGGCAAATTAAAATTTTGATAATAGGAAATAGTGCAAAAAAAACATTGTCTTTCAATAAGCAAGTTTTTCGTTTTCTCTGTAATAGTAAAAAAACACATTTATTAAATTATTTCCACTTGGGCTTTTAGAGAAACTAAACTCAAATTTAATTACTTTATTAAATCTGGGTTTATACAGCAAGGATTTCTAAAGAGAGACTGACCCAAATCCTGTTGCTGAGATCCACTCGTGTGTGTAATCTAAGTGATTTCCCAGACGTGTTTAATGAAAATGATTCCATTCTTAGATTCTTGAGCAGTGAAACAACGTACCATGGTTTTGTTTGTTTGTTTGTGTGTTTGTTTGTTTTGCGCTGCATTCACAGCAGCTCTGTTTAATCCACTTTAACCCAACTCCAGTTTGTTTTAGTAGATAGTCTGTTTATTTGGGGATGTGGATGCATAATCGAACTCTGATGTGGACCAAAAAAGGGAACTCTATTCCACCTACAAACCTCAGCCTGCGTTTGGTTGAAGTGAACTCGGATGCGGGTCCATAAGCAGGAAGCGGACCACTACACCACACAAGGTATTCTGGGTAAATACAAACATGCAAGTCTAGCGCTAGCATAAGAAATAGCTTGTGGTTTATTACCTAATACAAAATGGAAAACTAACAATGGCTGAAATCTGACGCCGCTCTAATATTGTTTACATTTTGTGAAGCAATAGTTCAGTGTTACCTTCGCTCCAGAACCGGCTGGTGTCGGTCGGTTCGTTTGCTGGTTAGCTCGTGTCCTTAAAGGCAGAGAGGAGGCAGATGAACCTTTTTATTACTGCGGCCCGGTACCAATTAGTCCACGGTCTGGTACCGGTCCGCGGCCCGGGGGTTGGGGACCTCTGCTTTAAAGAACTTTATTCCTCTTTTGTCTGGGTGAAACACTACATCAACTTTTCTCTACCGCCCCCTACAGGCCGTTTTGGTCTCCAATGAATCGAGAACTTCTGACTATCGGGTTTGAAAACAGCCTTAATTTGTTGTTGATGATTTTGGCCCACGTGATGTTTGTTTGTTTTACGTGTCAGTTTGACTTTATTTTGAAAGTGTGAACGGAAACAGCGGCTTTATGACGAGCAGGTTGACCTCAGTGTAAATCACGACGTTTCTCCAGCAGCGGCGGCCGTTGCTCAGAGCATCAGAGCTGATCCTCTCCCTCTCTCTCTCTCTGTGTGTGTGATTGAGGGTGTGTGTGTGTGTGTGTGTGTGTGTGTGTCGGGGAGGCGTGCAGCATGTTGTCACTGATCCACTGAACGCTGTTTTATTTTCTGCCCAACTCCCAGCAGGGTGTAGATCTCCCACTATGGGTTAGACAGAAACCAGCTATGGATTATCCACTTTATGCACTTCATGGAGGATGAAGGGTTCGGGTTCGGGTTCGGGTGGGGGGGACAGAATGGACTTATTTTCGGAGAGACATCCTGACAAAGACGGGGACTGAACAGTGACCGGGTCGGCAGCCCCTCCAGTCCGACTCGCTCTGCACATTTTTCTGTTTTGTTCCATTTTTCCAGTATTTTGGTTCTGATTATTGATGTGATTCCCTGAAGTCTGCGTGCAGCAGAGATGTTCGCTGAACTGCTGTGCGGCGCCGCGGCTCTGGTCCTGTACGTCAACACGCTGGGAGCCGATTTCTGCTACGATGACAGGTACTGACCTCACTGGATGAAGTGCACTCCGAACCGGCGGTTCGGTTCTGGCTCGGTTCTGTTCACCCTCTCCATGAATCCGAGCAGCAGGTATCGGAGAGGAATGCGTCTCTGAGGAGCTGCTGAGTGATGGTTCGGGAAATCTGTGGGATTACTCTCACGTGGATTCGGTTCTTCTGGTTCCGTCGCTCAGTTTAAATCTGCAGTGGATCTCTGTTGGATCCACTTTCCTTTAAGGTTAAGCCTGAAAGTTGTAAATAAACAACAGTGAAGAACTTCCTGGAAGTGTTTTTAGGATATTTTTGGTATTGAAGCTTTTGCAGCGATTTATCGACAAATGAACCATTAATTGGATTAATCCTCAATTTCCGGTGGGCGATTTAGACTCGAAGCTTTATAAGGATATTTTGTGGTACTGTTATAAAAAATATATAATAATTGTCGTGTAAAAACTATTTATTGGGTTTTTTTTTAGTATCTGTGTGGATGTGACCACAGGACACAGCAATCATAAAAATACTGCTGTTGAAGTTTGATACATTTGAAATTGGAGCTGCTTACTTAAAGTATGATTTATATCACCAAGATGCACACAGTAACTACATTTAATCACGTCCTTCAAATGTGCTTATATTTATTGATCTTGTGGAACAAACAGTGGAGAAAATAAAACTAGTGTTTCTGATTAGATCAGTTTTGTTTTTTAACATTAATTTAAATTTATCAAGATAAAAAAAATCAAAATTCTTATCATGATTGAAGTTTTCACGAGTATTAATCGATTGTGATTAATCATCAGAATAATGGATTATGAAACAATCATCTCTTGGCTTCCTGAATGTATCGTTTTAACGTCAGTCTTCTTCCTTCGGGGTCAGTAGTGAAACTTTGACCTGGACGTCTCAGTTTATCATGTTTTAGCCTCGCAGAAGAAGCTGGAATCGTACAGCTGAATGTACGTGTCTCCAGCCTCAGTTTCAGACTTTTAAAATGTGAAACTGGGAGCAGCATAATGTATTATTATTAAAAATATGGAGCGTTGTGAGGCTCTCAGCTGGGACGCGGGGCTCGGCTGGCTCTCACGCCGGGTAATGCATTACTCATAGCTGGCCTTTTGATATTTGACGGCTGAATGCTTGTCACTGCTTCAGGCTCTTTATTCACCAGCCATGTCTTCATGTAGGTCACGATCATTTCCTTTTTTCAGATGAGCGTTCTGTCTTCACCTCATCTCTTAAAGAGAAGCTGTTAAATGGCTCGGCTCAGTTTTCTGCTGTGTTGAGTATCTAATGTTGATCTCAGGGAACAAACAGTGAATTAACTCCCTCATGTCATTCTGTGTCCTTTACATCTCCACTGCCTGCTGCGGATTAAAACACTTCTTGTTCAGCTGACAGACGCTGCTTTCCTTTTTCTCATATTTATTTGACTGGCTTTGTTTTATGCCAGTCATTGTTTGGTTTCTGGGATGAAGTTGTTTAATTTTCATTTTTTTGAAATTACGGTTTTCAAACTACAGAAAGACTTGAAGATGTCAGAGAAACTTGTACAGGGACTGGACTTTTCTTCCTGTCTTTAGCTGCACACTGCCAGTCAGCTGGATGAATGGAGGCTGACACATTTGTCCTTTGTTTACATGAAAGATCATTTTATCTGTTTGGAAACATTTCCAGCAGTAAAAGTGGGTTCTCAATCTTTACAGTTGGTTCCACAAATGAAGGCACTAATTATATTCCATTTCTGCACAAACAGCAGAGCAGCAGAAAGACATTTTACTGATAACTACTTCAAACGTCAGGCTGTCCTCGCTCTGTTTCTGTTTTTCCATAAAGCTGTAAAAAGAGGATAATTTCACAAAGCCGTATTTTTTTTTTTTTTAATGAAAAAATCTTCTCATAAAATCATATTTTATTCGTCTTGGTGTGAGTAATTGGAGGTTCCTCATGAAGCGTGCGGACGGCGTGCTTAGCCAGCCTCAGCTGACATCATCTCAGGCTATCTGTCATCCAGCGTTATCCGTTTTTAACGCCACGCATTCAGGCTTGCAATTAGCAGCCGTATGTCTCCACGGGCTGCACTCAGAGGGAGAGAGAGGGGGGTGCAGCCGAGTTTATATATTTATTTAGGAGGGAAACAGTCTGGGGTGCACAGACTGATCTAACTTGCTAATGTTGTCGGAGTGGAGATAAAGCTCACATGACTGGTGAAGAAGCTGGAAGACGAATGCATGATGGCAATAAATCAAACCATGAGCTTACACAAACACCCTGCAGGCATGTAGACCAGAGGTGTACATAATTTACTGGCAAAGACATCAGTCATAGATAATGTAACATTTTATGCAGAGAGAAGGAAGATCCATTGCTGATGTTTTTCCTTTTTGTGCCTCTAAGCAGAATTGAATGAATCTGGTTGACAATTTACCAGGAAATGATTCTGGCTGCTTTGTCACAGAGTAACATTGATCTCTGAGATGATTGATGATGTTTGGTTTTCCTGGTGTTTGATTGGCTCACAGAAACAAGATGAAGCTGCTCTCCAATGTGCGTTCAGTGGTTTCACTTTAATCGGATTTTACAGTTAACTAGTGACTGGTCCAACCAGGAGGTCAGATTTTAACAACCAAAACAGTTTTATGAGCATGCATTCAGTTCCAGCAGCTCGCCGCAGAAAAATGGCTTCCTGGAGGAGTGACCCGTGCTGCCGTGCCAAATCGCCTCAGGGGACGCTCTTCCTCTTCCTCACTCATCATCCCAGCTTTGACACCTGCACTGGAAAAAGGAAATAATGAGTCATTTAGTTCATATCTCTGCTGCTGTCCACTGCGGGTCTGACACCAGTGGATGGCACCGATAAAGTCGGAGGAAAGAACCTTGTGTTTACATTTTGTAATATTCCTAAAACAAAGCTCAAAATAAACTTTTTCTTTTAGTATTTGATGCGTCAGATCAACACACAGCAATGTTATGCTGCTCAGAGTTTATGGGAAAATGGATGGAGCTAAATCCGGACAATCTGGAATAAAACCTGTTAGAAGCTGCAGAACACCCTGAACTCACAGCCAGAGCTCCAATTAAAGCAACACATTCCTTGTGTTGCAATGGCCTAGTCAAAGTCCAGATCTCTGGCAAGACTTAAAAACTGCTGTTTACAGATGCACTTTGTCCTTTCCAGTGGTGGGCGCACGCCCTCTTTAGGGTGATGCGCTGTTCTGTCATTGTTCAGCGGTTTAGCATTAGCTTCTACCAACTGCTGAGCTGGTAAAGCATTAGCATTAGCAGAACTAACGTTTGTGGTTCGTGCTTCATGGACTGCACAGCTAACATTTTTCAGCCATCACATATGAAACAGTTGATGGAAACGGTAAATTTGAAATAACTTCCTCAGTTTCTATGCTAGCTTGAGATGTTCTTGGATTTTTCTGGAAAAGACTCAATGTGGCAAAGTGGAAATGGAAACACATCTGCAGAATAAGATCTGAAGTAGCAAACTCCCATCCACTGGTGGATCTGCTGTTATGAAACGCGAAGCTTGGAAACATTTCTAAGTCTTCCCCTTCAAGTCGGAGGAGAGGACGCTCCATATCTCTGAGATGTGTTGTTCATGCTAGTTAGCATCTCTTTCTGTTTATTACAGCGACAGTTTGCTTAAAGTCAGAATGTCGTTTCATCTACGATTTTGCTCTAAAATTGTAGATGGAAACACGTCTATTTTACATTTTCTTTTTTCTTCATTTTAAAGTTCGCTCATGACGATTGGACAGAAATATAGCTTCTGTGTGCAAAGCTGGTAGAAACAAACCTCCAAAACCTGCAGCTGTTTCTGCAGCAAAAGGTGAATTCAAATTAGCATTTTCTTTCCACACAATTATATACTGTTGGTCACTTACCTAAAGTGTCCTGTGAGAAAATGCTTAGCATTTTTGCAAGGCTCTGTAAGTTTCACCTCCACTCAGACAGACAGGGTTTATGGATTAGCCCTCCTGCAGGACGGCGACATGTTTGACGGACTGTGACCTCGTCATTACTCTGTCCTGGTGTGGAAACGTAAGACCTGGCTGGGTGAGGATGTGTGAAGGTTGCAGGTCAAAAGGAAGGACGCAGCTTCCCCGGGCGAAGCGGATGATTTATAGCCAGGAGTCAAACTGTAGATAACAGCAAAACTACTCCAACTCCTGAATTCACAGAGAGGACAGATGATGAAGGGCAGCAGAATCAGAGTTCTAGTTTCACCTTGTCCATCTGAGATGAAGAACGGACTGTACTGTCCCAGCTGGCTCGGTATCGCCGCATCTCTGTCTCTATGTGGTGGTGTGGAACCAGACTCACAGCATGTTCTCTAGGTTAAGGTGGTTAGAGCTGCTTTGCTGAGAGGCCAAAGGCGGCAGCCCAGCAGCCTCAGTATCTCTGGTCAAACTTCAGCGTCTGCACCCTGTAATTACCCTCCAGCCTGCAGACTGAGACTGGCTGCCTGGTTCGGTGTATTCAGTGGCTCCACTGTCTCCTCAGCTCCTCGGGCCTCCAGCTCCCATCATCCAGTGCTTCCAGATGTGCCCGACTGGCACCAGTGTGAAGTGACTTTTTTGAAGTGGATTTCAAACATAAAATGTGATTTTTGGCAGAATAGAGACATGAATGTTCCCCTGACCCGGACAGCGTTTAACAGAATGAGTGAAGGTAGCACTGAGAGGAAGAGGCTCATGCATAAATGATATCAGCATGGATGCAACCAGCATCAAAAAACCCACAAATTATTAATTGGATGTTTTCTCCACTGATATAAATCTTTGAACAACATTCAACTCAATTTTGGCTTCTCAAATGAAAAGCTTTATTTTTTTAATCCTACAATAAGAAACCTTTATATTTCACTCGTGTTGAAAAATAAAGTTCTGTTGCAGATTTAAATTAAAAGTGACACATTTAGCTAAATTCATATTTCTTTTACTTCCATTTGGGTTTACTGCTTCTAAAAACAACCAAAGTGCTTAAAAAAAACCACCCAGTCAGTTTTTGACATTAAGTTTATGTTTTTTAGTATCAAAAACCAGAATGTATAGTCACAAATTAGCAGGCACTGCCTGTCGCCTAGCAACTTCAGCAAAGCCCAGCCTGTTTCTTAACAACCCCAATAAAGCCCAGCCCGTTACCTAGCAACCCCAGGTCATTTTTTTCAGTTGGTTTTAGCTGTAGGTGCTGTACAATGGCTGCTGGAAAAAATAAATGTTTAGTTGTTGACTTTCAAATCACTTGCTCCGTTCTGGTTGGTTGTGCAGGAGGCTCTGCTGATGCTTTTTAAAGATGCACGGTTTTATAATTGTGCATCTGTTTGCAGGCATTTTCCTGTGTGAGTGTAAACTTTGAGTTAGGGGGCGTGGCCAACAGCAGCTTAGTTGGATTTAAAGTGACAGAAACAGCTTATTCTGGAAGGAGCTCAATATTGCCAGAATTGAGCAAACTAAAATCTCATTATCTAAGAATGACTGGGCAAAAAATGTAAACATGTTTTGTATCACCCATAGACCTATCCTAATCTGTTAAAGGAACTGTAACAGGTCACATTTTAGACGCCTACAGATGTGATGTGTCAGCGGTGGGAGGATAGCATGAACATCCTCTCCCTCTTCTGCCCTCACACTCAGAGGGAGTAACATGAGTTCTGTTGGATTCTGTTCTGCAAACAGATCGGCTCTAAAAGGAGGGGAGCATTCCTGAGCATCACACCAATTCACTTGCGCTCTAGTTTGTAAATGTTCTGCAATGATTCCAAGTTATAAAATAAAGCTATGAAGTTTTTAGTAGTAAAATCAAAACATTTCTGGATGCTTCTCTTTTTTTTCCCACAATGCCTTCAGGTCAAACTCACTGAAGACGAGACAAAGTCCACAAAACCATTTTTATTTAGAGTACGTTAAAACTTGGAAGCTTGGTTAAAATTTGCATCATTTTCACCACAAATGGCAAGATCAGACATTTTAAAAGTTAACTGCTTAACAGAGTACCACTTGTGAGGAGTTTTAATGTTTGTGAGAATCTTAATTTGCTCAGAAAAATCCCACAAAATTTATTTATGTTAACAGAAAGCAGCTGACTTCTTCTTCCAGTGACCAACTCCTTAAAATGTCTCAATCACTCTTAAAGTTTCCTAATGAAGTCGCAGACAGCAGCAGATTTTAGACATGTTGGCCTTTGTGCTGCTTTTTCTGTGGCGAGGAAAGATGTGGAAAATGTGCAAAGGGGATTAAACTAGTGTTGGTGTTTTATTGGCTGACTTCTATGCTTGTAAAAAGTATGTAGACGTTCATTTTACAGGAATGTTTCATTCTCCCCACCTCACAGGAAGCGTCTTTTTCATTGTTTCATTCACTGATGAATCATCTCCACAGGTTGCTTTGTGTTCTAGTCTGAGTTAACGGTTGATATTTATTAGATTTCTTTGAAAACCATGAGACATACACAAGTACTAAAAATTAAGACGGACCATTAAATATCGGGGCTCTCTAATATGAAATGACAGCTGGAGTGACAAACTGAGGAGCGCCTCTGACATCGGTCTCAGGAAGATTTGTCCCTCTCCTGATTTCTGGGCTTTGCATGTTTGAGGTGTTTCTTGTTCTGGGTTTTGACTAGGCCCCATTTCCCAATCCTCTGCCAGTCTTTGGTCATTTTGCACAAACATCCTCTGGCACATAGAATTCATGGTTGATTATGCAATGTTAAGCTGGTCAGGTCCTGCTCCTGTAAAGCAACCCTAAAGCATGACACCTCCACCTCCATGCTTTAGGTATGACTTCAACATCTCTCAACATACCTCAGCTTTTGGCTCATCTGTCCAAAGAACATTATTCCAGACAAACCTCAGTCTTTCTCTCTCTCTGTTTGTCTCAAAGAGAAAAACACATAAATATTGTTTGTGACGTTTCCCTGCCTCCGTTTGCTTTGTTTGGTCCGTTTGTCCTGTGGTGAACCATAGAACAGCCATAGAATCGGATCCCTTTGATTTTCAGTCTCTGAAGCAGCTGAAGGATTTTTTTTCAGTGCCCTTTCGCCGAATGTAGAAGTAAAACTATTGGTTTTAGAATATTTAGTTTTAAAATCCAAATAAAATGATTTATCGTTTATTTTGATGTTGCATGAAGAAAACAGAGCAGCAAAGGTTTGTTGAAACAAATAAAAGTAAAGCAGAAGCCCTGAGGTTGAACTGACGGCTGCTGTGCTATCAGATATCAATATTAATGGCTGAATACTGTGTTGGGTTTATGGTTCTGTGAGACCCTGATCTCAGAGGATCAGGTGTTTCTCAAGTCACAGTGTAATTGGACAAAAATATAAAGAATATGTCCGGTTGATTCTCTCACTATTTTATCCATAATGAATTCAGTCTATGTTTATGTTGCAGACATGTTGAACATTAGAAGAGAAATGCAAAAAGGCACACAGTTAAACAGAGGCATTAGCTCCAGTCAGAGATCTGTGTTTGTCTTGTAATGAGCTTTTAGATTAGATTTTAAAGTTCTTTACTGAACAAAATGACCTTTGATTTATAACTAACCAACTATACAGATCTAAAGATCTAAAATCTGCGGTTTTGCAGGTTTAAATAGGAGGAAATTTGATCTCAAAAAACCTTTTAAGATATTTCTGTCCAGAGATATTCTGACCAGCAGCACCTGTTAATAATCACTAACAGCAAAACTGTTGTCACTCAAACCGCCGTAATCCTGAAGTCGTTTCACACAGAACCGGGCCCTTTCACACTGCTGGAAACCAGTAAGCTGCAGGCCCAGATGGCGTCTAGACTTCCTGCAGTCTAAAGGAACCGCTGAAGTCCAGTTGATCACACTGGATCAGTTTTCCAGGGAATAACAGAAATCAGTTTCATTCTGGTGAATTATGATCTTAGCTGTTTTTTCTCGAGGGCAACTTGATGTTCAAACAATACTGATATGAATAACTCACATTTGTCTTACGTTTTCCCCCGAACAGCCGGGTGGATTTAAAGAGGAGCAGCAAAAGCAAAGGTGGTGGATCAGCAGAGCTCGTTAACAGATGTTGTTGTGGAATATCTCCTCTGCTGCCTGGATATTGAGTTGTTACCCAGAATTCACCTGGGATGATTTTAATGTTGACAACTATTAATTTCTTTTTGGGATTAGTAAAGTATTTTTAAAATTGAATCCAAACTGTTGCATCCATGGTTCTTGAACTATAACTTCCAACCAAAGATGGCGTCCAAGCAGACCTTTGTGATGTTATATGTCATACACTTTGAACACTATTATATCTTTGGAGAACCAAATGCTTCAGTGTAGGAGTCACCAGGTTTCTGGAGCGGCCTCGCTGCCTGCTGGCCACGCTCGGCTAATCTGTCTTTAAGTTGCATTAATCAGGTTCTGATGCTCTGTAATCACTTGATTGGTCTGCAGTAAGACCAGAATGCAGCCATATGCAGCATACATGTTGGGTTAGACGCTGTCTAGTAAAATGACGCATTACTGATCGCCTCCAGGCCTCTCGTATTTTCCTCCTTTTCTGTGTTAATTAACAGCCAGCAGATTATCTTGCCTGAGACATCATGTGGTCATGGCAGCACACGGACTGACCACAGGCTGCAGACGGTCAGAAACCTGCAGATAATTGCCTTAAATGGGAATAATTTGCCATGTTAAAGAGAAAGGTTCCTCCTCTCGGCTGGTTATTTGTGGCAGAGCTTCAGGACGGTGTTCAGTTATGTGAGAAAAGCATCAAAGTTGCCAAGAAATACACCGAGTTTAAAATGACGGATGGATCGGATCATTGCAGCAACAATAGAGGATTAGCCAAGACTCTGACTAAATGACATTAAATGACTTGTGTTGTGTGAGCAACAATGTTTTGAAATGGTCCGCCAATTAGCAACAGATGGCTTCAGGTTTCTCTGCTGACACGGGTTTGAAATGATTTGACTGCGCTGGACTAAGTTGTCAATGGGTCCCAACAAGGGTTTGAATTTCCTGGGCTAATGCCGACTGATGGCTCTTAAGCAGTGGCCACTCTCAGGCTCTTGGCCCTCTTCATATTAATGGGATTACCAGCGCTGTTGATGAGAGGGAGCACCATGTGTAAGCAGAGAACCCCGAGCCATTAGACACAAAACCTCCCCAGTCCCCAGGATCCAGCAGAGACGCTTTAGTTCAGCCTGGAGACGAAAACGTCCTTCTCCCCGCTCCATCTCTGGGGCATTGTTCCCTATCGAGGAGCGCTGGCTCATTTGAAAAGGTTATGACCAAGCTGGCCCGTTCAGAGGCAGCGTCTTTGTGTATTGTAAGAAGAAGGGGTTGTGTGGTCCTTCTGTTCTGCCTGGACTCGGTGAGGGAGGCCATTTGTCGCCAAATTGAGGAGAATTAATCTCCTGTTCTGTTGCCTCCTTGTCGAGGTTTCGCAAAAATGCGAGACCTCGACATTCAGCAGAGGACCTGCAGCGCCGGGTGCCAGACCTATCAGAACCGGCCGCGTAAACGTGATCCAGTCGAACACATGTTCTCAGAGTTCTGGTTCTGTTTTAGTGGGGCGAAGGATTCACAGATGATGAGCTCACAGATGCTGCGCTGTGGATCTGCCAGCCTGGCGCTGGTTCTGGGTGGCACGGGTTAATTAGTGGGAACATCTGGAACCCATTGAAACACGTACCCTACAGTTAGTTAAGCAGATGGAAAAGTTTATTTACTGTATTTATTTCTCTTTTTTTGTTCAACACTAAAGTCAGGCGTAACCAGAAACCACGATTGGAGCAGAAAGGATTGAATATTATCTTGTTTTGAGCTCACAGTATGACAACCTTGAATGAAACTGCAGCACTTTCAGGATTTCATGGTATGGAAGCCCATTCCTGCCATGAAGGAACAAATAAAAGCCCAACAGGAAGTCATAATTACTGGTTTAAAGGTCATAATTACCAGTTTTATGTCTAGGTTGAAAATAACTTTTTTAAAACTCTTAATTTTGACTATTTTTGCAGTTATGATATCAGTAAAAGTCAAAATTATGACTTTAAAGCTGGTTGTGAATTGAAAACTAGTAATTCTGACTTATTTTTAAGAAAACTATAGAACTTGTAATTATTACTTATTTTTTATGACTTTACAACTCAAAATTATGACTTAAACTTGTAGCTGTGACTTTTATTTCAATGATTGACTAAAATTCATAATTACAACTTTCTGTTTGGTTTTATTTTTTCTTCAAAGGCAGTAATGGGATTCAATTTAATGGTTTTAATACAAAGGTATAAAACAAATATATTCATAGCAGCTTCATTTTTTGGTGTTTGCTCTGTTTTCTCTGTCGGCTGTGGCAGACGGACGCTCTCATTGAGCTCAGTTCTGGTTCTGCTGGAGATTTCTTCTTGTTCAATGGGAATTACTTTTTTCCATTGTTGCCTGGTGCTTTTTCAGGAGGACAGATTGTGTCAGAAATCCTAATATGTTGCATTCATTCTAAAATTGAGACATTTGAACTGTGTAATTTGTGTGCCGTTAATTCCCTGGAGGAAACATGAAATGATCTGTTGTAGTTGTGGTTCAGGCGGTTTCCACGTATGAAAGCAGGTATGCAGGGCTCTGTAGGTGGTGGTATAACTCAGGAGGGCCTGTGGTTTCTCAGCCTGACCTCTAACTCTGAGTCACTAAGATTTTCCTGCTGTAGGATTTGCTTTGGTACTTCGTTCTCCAGGATTATTACTATTTGCTTTTAGTGGAAAAAAAGGAAAATTGGTAATTGGGAGGGCCTGGTTGCTTTTTATATGAGGAAACTAAAGGCAAGGTTTAAAGGGCCAGCTGGAAGAGATGCTCCTCCCAGTCTCTCTCCTCATTCCCCACCTCTTACTACGACCACAGCAGCAGAGGAAGCACATCTTCTCTCAGGCTGCCTCTAATTGATACTGCTGAGCCTTGGGAACGCTCAGTGTGGTTTCAGTCCTTTGCAGAATGCGTGCGAAGCTCAACAGCCTGCCTGCCACCCTCTGGGACGCCGCAGCCTATTTACAACCAGACAACCAGTCTGGTCCAGGATGGGCTTTTTTTAAGTGAGGATGCCGAACAACAAAAAGATCCACCGCATGATGGGAAAGTCTTCAGCAAGCGTTTTTAAAGACTCTCAGCCTGGGGGGACGAAAAAACTTAACAGCAGATTTTCACACAAAATTGCTCGTCTTAGTAGTTTGAGGTTTTTGCTTCTGTTCCTTCTCATCCACTACCTCCTCTGTATCAGTCACATCTGCAGATACTTCACATGTGTTTCAGTAAAGTGTTTTGTTTTGGATATTTTACAGATTTGGGCTAAAAGTTTGGGCACAGCTTCTTACTGAATCAAAAGTTGTGTCCAAACCTTTGACTGTTGGCATATTTAGTGAGTTTCTTGAAAGTTGTGGGTTTCACCAGGTGCAACTCGGGTTCAGATATCCAGGATCAAAAAAGCGAAATCTGGTTTGGTTCCAATACATATGGAAGCAAAGCAGACCAGAGCAGAGCATTCTGGGTAAATAAAACAAAAAAATGCATAAGTCTGGTAGGAGAAATGATTTTCTTGTCTTAAAAAAAAGACAAAAGAGAAATCCTCCAACTGCTAAAATCTGTCATTTTGTTTCCGTTTGGTGAAAATGGAAGTTGAGTTCAGAGATTTGAAGAAGTTTTGTGCTTTAACAAACAAAACGACTCATTGCGTAAATATTTTTAATCCATTATCATTTTTATCATTATCACTATAAATCACACAAAATACCATGATGAAATTTTAAGTCTGTATCACCCACCTCAACTTACCAGAAGCAACTTTTTCAACGGTGGAAAATCAAATTAATATTTGTTTGTAAGCAGATTGTTTGTGGACGACTCGTGATCTGGACTCAGAGCAGATTCACATTAATCTTGCAACATTCACCATGGTTACATGGTTTCTAATAACGTTTACCACAGTAAAATGTCAATTCATGAAATCCAATCAAATGCAGATTGAATAAATTCAGTCCTGGCTTGGTGAGTGTGACATTTCCACATGGGGAACAGCTTGCTGTGTTTTATGCTTCACGGTCTGCCAGCTCTCTCAGCGACCGTGTCATCATGAATAAAATCAACCAGTGACTGATTGATGGGATCATGCTTGATTATTTTAGCGCTCCATCAGAGTCTGGGGCTGAGATGCTTCTCCATTTCTGTCATTCTCACTTTTACCTTGACTTTTCCAGGGGCTGAGCTCTTCCTCTCTGTCTCAGATGGATTCACGTTTTTTTGGGTTGTAAGAAACAGAGCACGATGCTTCAAACGCTGGAGTCGTTGTCATGCGTTGTCCTGACCATGAACTCCTGCAGCAGGAAACTTTACAACCTCTACCTGATGAAAGGTTTGGAGTTGCACCAGATTCATCCTTCATCAACACTCAGCACATTTCCTTGCTGCTCATGGCAGAAACATCAGCAGCCGGTTAAATTAGACCCTTTTCCGGGCGAACGTCCATTTTCACCTTTTCTGGCTTAAAAACTTTATTTTCATTTGAGTGAGTGACTGCTGGAGCCCCAGATAAAAAGCCTCTCCTCTGTGCATCTCAGTTTAAACAAGCTGCCAGTCAGACACCTAAAACCTTTGTTTAATCTGCTAGAACATGTTAGCCTCTAGAATCATGGACAGGTTTATTGTTTTAAGCTTTGGAAACTCGTTGCTCCGAGGTGAAAAAGGACAACGGAGCTGCTGAGGGCAAGACCGGCACATCGCTGCATTTCTCAAGACAAATTGGCTCCGTATGAGAAGAAACAAACGAATCACAGCAAATTTTCTTCACTTCTGTCAAGCATTATTTAATATCATCTTGAAATATTTGCTGATGCCACACAAAAATCACTCCACCTGCCTGATGGAGCTGGTGACTAATGCTGCTCCACATCGCAGGCAGGGTGCAGCCATCTTGCTCAGCAACCTGGCCGCTTCCTGGAAACATGGCCTGACTCTGGGCTGTGATTGGTGGGTTGTTGGTGCCTGAACACCTTGTTGTTCTTCTCATGAGGTTTCAGCTGCAGTCAGCAGCTCATTGTGTGTGAGCGAACAGATGATTGGCTCTTCTTAGCTGAAAAAGGTTTAGTGGAGAAACTCAATTAAAAAATGTAAACAAATGAATTGCAGGATCTGTAATTAATGAAAAAACATCCATTAACAAAATAAGCAACATTCTCCATTCAAAAACCCCTTTTTTGCTAAATTATTGACTAAACTTATAATCCTTGTAATGTCACAATTATGTTTCTGATTGGACTTTTGTATGTAAAAAATAAAAAATAATAAGACCTGTTGATTTTTCTATTTAGTCCACTTTAAAAAAAGAAAATGTCAATGTTTAAACTTTCGTTTTGCCTTACGCTCTAATCATAAGCATTAGCTCTGCTAGCGCTACAACACTACACTAACACAGTGTTTAACAGAAGCTAATGCTAAAGCATTAACATGTTCTATAATGCATGTTCTATAAGAGCATGAATAAGAACTACTTGAAAAATACTTATTTGTATGTAACTAAAACTTCAACACAGATGTCAACAGCCAAGTACATTAGTGCAGTAGAATTTATTTGGAAAAACTCATTCATGGGAAGCTAAGTGCTAAACGTTTTCAAAGCTAGAAAAATGCTGCAGCTAAAAATGAGCTCTGCTGTTAGCGCAGTAATGGAAACTTTATGCTGCATTTGGTCAGTATCACATGGTGTATTATAGCGTCAGCAGTAAGTATCAGAAACTTTCTGTTCTACAGGATTAACTGGGTTTTAGATGTTTTAATGGTTTAGTAACGTTTTCTCTCTCTAACCACCTGAGTCGGCACAAATCGCTGCACAGTTTTTCTGAGGCTCTGGAGCACCGTTAGCATTCTGCCTCAGTTTTTATGTTTCTACTACAATAATTTAGTAGAAAACTTTTTTTATTTGCAGTTATATTTAATTGGGTGTGGACAAAAACATGCTAAAGGAGCTGCTTGCATACTTCATAAACTTTAAACATTGTAATTATTAATGATGTGTAGAAAATCAGCACTCAGGTCTGATTTTCTACACAGTTTAACTGAGCTGGTGCTGAACACAGCCAGAAAACATGCAGATTGGACCCGGATTGACCTGCAGCTCAGTCCAGTTCTGGATCACATCCCCAAATTTTTTCTTTTATCTAATTCATGTGCCCAGCAACTTAAAATCGCATCTGTCTAGAAGACGTCTGCGTGTCAGAGTTGGAGATATCTGGCTGTAAATCCAGAGGATGGATGATGGATGCTGCTTGTCATCCTGAACAGATGAGTTGGCAGGAGACAAACTGGCATCGTTTGCTTCCTCAATGACTTTTTAATCTGCGGTAACAACTCCACATCAGGGAATTATTTGGAAATCAGAGAACCAAACCTCTGGGTGGGAATACAAGAGAAATAACTCAGACCGTTGAGATGCTTCAAACTGCAGGTAAACCTGAATGTTTACGTGTAACTTCTGGAAAAACCCTTCAGGACAAAAATAACACTTTTTGTTTTTAAGACCAAGCTCAGAGCTGGACAAGTAGTTTCTTTTTATTCGCTGTTTCTGAAGACAGTTTACTTAAGAGCTACTTTATTAAACCTGGTTTAGTTTAATACAACACTCTAATGATCCCTTATTCACATTTTGGCTTTTGTCATCTGTTTGTTTTAGCACAATTAGCTTTTGTTTTTAACAGGTTCTCTGTGTTTTACACTGAACTTTGCTTTCATTCTCTACATTTCCAATTCTCCTTGTGCAGGTGGTAATTTCAGAAACTTTGACGGAATAACGCACATTTTTGTTTTAGTTGTTTGAAAAGTTGAGATAAGCTGGAAACATTCAATGAGGTTTAAATCTTTTTTGATAACATTTTGTCATAAAACCAAATCAAACAAGACTTTCAAATTGTTTTTGATAACAAAAGCTCATTTGTTTCTTTTCCAAATGAACTTTCATTTTTGGATATTTCACATGGATCAATGATTCACCTTGAAGCTGTTATTCATCCCAAAAGACGGCCTCATATTTTGTTCAACATTTTAAAGGAAACGTAACTGAATGTGAATTCTTGAAGTTTAATAGTGACTCAAACTAAATCACATTTTATTTCTCATATGACTAAAGTAAACTGTGCTGATGTGACATTCTCAGGTCCTGTAGTAATACAAACATTCATCCGTTCTCTCCAACTGAGTCAGAAAAACTTCTTTATAGAAACTCCTACAGATGTTGGTTTCTTTTCAAACGTTTTGCTGCAGAAAGTCAATGCCGGACCTTTCCTCATCATCCATCAGAGAGCAGACGGAAATCTGAAAGCAGATTTCAGCCTGCGTTCATCTCCTCGTATGAATTCGTCCTGAGGGAGTGCTTTCATTTCATTTACTGGAGGGAGTTCCTAAAACAACACCTAAATGTTTGCTTTTAACGTTGAAGTGATCTGCATCAGAGATTTCACCATAAAGATGATCACTGGGATAAAAGTGCCACCAGATGAGGCAAATATTACGTTCTTCTTGGAAAAGTCGAGAGATCAAAGAATCCTAACGTTGTTTTGATCCAAGCCAAAGAAGGAAAGATGAGAAGCAGTTTTCCAGCTGCTTCGACCTTAGTGCAGCGAATGTCTGACGGCTCAAAACCACCAGTTCAAATATTCAGAAAAACATCTTGTTGAGTTTTGAATGTTTGCTGATGTTTTTCTGCTCTCTTGTCAGTGATTAAAAAGCAGCAGACGCTGCGGTGCATCATACAGTCTCTTCACCACGTCCATTAAAACCTGGAGTGCTGCATGAAATGAATTAGAATTGAAGAAGAGTTTGCACAGCTGGGAGCTTTCACCTGGACAGTCAGTAGAGCTGCAGTGATGCCAGTTGAGCTGTAGGTGGCGCAGCCTTTGGCAGGTTTTATTTGTCCCCCTGCCAGCCTGAGGCTCCATCGACACGCCTGTGAGATGCTTTTCTCTACGAAGCTCCACTTTGCTCTCTAACTTACTATATCTACAGATTGTTAGGTGTAGGGCTGAAACAATTAATTGGTTTAATGGTAATTAATCAATTACTAAAACTATTGTCAACTATTAATCATTCACTGGAGTATACAGACTCTAAAAAATCCCATTCGCTGAGAGGACAACACACCCAAAGCAGTAATTAATCCAAAACTGAACATAAAATAAAAACATTTTCATTTAAGATGAAAAATCTCCATCTTCTTTCAGAGCTGAAAACGACAGATGCTGGTTGAAATATTTGGTCACTATTTGCATTTTTATTATAAAGATTCACCAGAAGTGTAGGTGTAGAAAACAGGCGGACATGTTGAGGCGTTGGGACCAGTTGAGGCGTTGGGACCAGTTGAAGCGTTGGGACCAGTTGAGGCGTTGGGACCAGTTGAGGCGTTGGGACCAGTTGAGGCGTTGGGACAAGTTGAGGCGTTGGGGACCAGTAGAGGCGTTTGGGACCAGTTGAGGCGTTGGGTCCAGTTGATGCGTTGGGGACCAGTCGAGGTGTTTGGGACCAGTTGAAGCATTGGGACCAGTAGAGGCGTTGGGGACCAGTGGAAGCGTTGGGACCAGTCGAGGCGTTTGGGACCAGTAGAGGTGTTGGGACCAGTAGAGGCGTTGGGACCAGTTGAGGCGTTGGGACCAGTTGAAGCATTGGGACCAGTTGAAGCGTTGGGACCAGTTGAGGCGTTGGGACCAGTTGAGGCGTTGGGACCAGTTGAGGCGTTGGGNCATTGGGGACCAGTTGAGGCGTTGGGGACCAGTTGAGGTGTTGGGGACCAGTTAAGGCGTTGGGGACCAGTTGAGGCTTTGGGGAGCACTGGGGAACAGGTAATTAATTTTTTACTCCGTCCCTCCTGATGCTGAAACTAAATGACGGTCTTGAGGAGCAGTGGGGTCAGAACCAGCAGTCTGAATATCGATACGACGTGACGAGGTTGTGAAAACTCTTAGCATGTAACCTTCATCATCCAACCATTTAACAAACCTTCAATAGTTTGATCCAAAATAAGAGACAAGCATTTTGATTACATTTATATGGAAGCTTTTCACTGTCAGAGATTGAAAATAAATTCAGCTGCAGTGTTTTTTTTTTGTTTGTTTAAAAAACTTGATATACATCTTATTAAAACCAAAATATTTATTTTCTTTTAACAAAGAAAGTAAAACAGCAACACCTCTTGGGATTTATAGACGTCAGTGAGAAGAAACGGCGAGTAGAAGAAGAATCATAAAATCTCTTTACCCTTTTGTAACAAGTGTGATCTGTCAGAGGGACGTATTTTTATATCCTGCTCAAAAAAATAAAGGGAACACTCAAATAACACATCCTAGATCTGAATGAATGAAATATTCTCATTGAATACTT
>CAEGAD010029521.1:0-32859 GCA_903067055.1 Poeciliopsis paucimaculata
ATTAATGGAAAAAATATTAAAAATTTTAAATTCAAAAACTCTTTCTGGTTTTAATTAGTTAATAATTTTTTTTTTTTGGTTTTTAAAAAAAATTTTTTTTAATTTGTTTTTTTTTTTTTTTTTTTTTTTTTTTTTTTTGCAGTGATTTTGTTGCTACACCAGTAGGTAAATGTGGCAGGGTATTGATAATATGCACTGGTGTCCCCTTATGATTATGCTTCTATATGACGGTTGTATACAATAAACTTGTGTTATTACACATGAAACTGAAACCACTATAAAAAGAGATGATAACAATGTTAGTACAGTAAATCATCTGCAGTTATTCTGAATAGGCCGCCTACACCAGCCTCATTTTGCAACCTCTTTATTGCGGCCTTGGATAATAATCCAAATGAGGGCACTCAGAATGTGGTAGCAAAGTATTCAGTATTGACCTGTGTCAATGGGCGATCTATTATTATTTTTTGGATGTTTAGGAAGTCAGAGTGATGGGTTATGTTTTGCCTTGCTTACCATTTTATGACTGTTGGTTGATCTTTTGTGGACACCACAAACACAAGAGCACGGAGAACTGCTTTTCTTGCACCGTAATCGGAAATACCTAGAATTGGGGCCTTTTGGATGCCTCCATGGCAGCGCTTGGGGCGTAACGTGCAAGGAAGAGGGACAAAATCGGTCAGCAAAACAGGAAATGTTACAGGCTCTTTCGCAAATCCTGCTGCTGTGTGAATGGCCCTTACGAATAGAAAATATAGAAAAAAGTTTAAGGTCGACACAAAGCATAGTAAGGCAAAAAGATTTAATCTCATGTCAGCTCTAGTGTCTAATTACATTTGAGATGTTGATAGGGGTGCTTCACAGAAAGAAAAAAAAAACAAACAAAAGAAAAACTGGTTTGTCTCGAAGATAGCTCCCTCAGTCTTTCTTATCTATGTGAAAGAATTTTGATGGCTGCTCATTCCTTTGATTTCCAAAATATACCGTCTCTGCAATGTCACAGCAAGGCATGCCGTGCATTGTGTTAAGGCATCCCAAGGATCAAAAAAAGGTAAACTTTTTTCTGTCTTAAAGTGCTTTTAATCAGATGCCAAAAAAAAAGAAGTGACTGAAATGTTTTCCTCTGTGCCTCCCTTTCAAGACCTCCTGCTTAGCACTGCCCGTCAGCAGGCTCACTTGCAAGAAACCAAAATCGTTTTGTTTTTAACACTTCCCACTTCCAGTGGCGGCAGCATCATTCTGCAGGGTGCAACCCATCACTCTGACTAATGAGCAGCATGTCTATTCAGCAGCCAAAAGTGTTTGCATGTTTTAGATTTTTTTCATAGTGTCAGTTCATTTTAGCTTGTTTATACTGCACACATTTAATTGCCAAATCGCAACAGTGGTTATCTCAAGGCACTTAAAAAAAACCAAACAGATGCAATTTGGTCATAATCTAAACATAATTTCAGCCCAAAATGGCTCAGTATGATGTCTGAAAAAATGGCTCAGTCTGAGAAAACAAAGTAGACACACAAAAGAGTGGTACCAAAAATCAATATGAGAAACAGAATAAGTAGTAACATATACATGGATGACATTATTGGGATTGTAATACTTATTTTATAGTAATTGTAGAAAAGTTTGGTTGCCTTTATGTATCTAATAATGGCAATTAGATTAATTTTTAATAACCATAATACAGTGAAGCCATAAAATTTTTAATCAAGGTTATCACACTGTGAGAATTGCGTGTTTCCCTGTTGGGAACAAGCAGTCCAGATCCATCAGATCCTGTCAGGTGAATCTGTAAACTTGTTTTCATGACCTGTCTGATGATTACCCTCCTCGACCCGGTCCAGCTCCTTGTTTTTTAGCTCTGCGCTCAAGTTTTCGGTCACGTGTGCAATTGGCTGGCTTTTAAAGGTCAATTCAGATTATTGATTTAATAAAAAGAGTCATTATTGTTCAACTCGAGTCAGTTGTCAAGAGGTTTTAAATGACGTCTCAAGTTTAAAATTTGTTCAATTTTACTCTGCCCTTGAAGTATCTAATTACTGAGGAAAGAAAATGCAATCAACCATTTAACAGAGGTTTCCCGTTTTTTATACTGAGTGTTGTGGAGGCCTTGCAGCTGTACTCAAAAGTGGCCAGATACCCTGGCAAATCGTTGTTAAGTTGCTGGCAGTCACTTTAATGAAGTGCAGCTTTGGCGTGCAGCACTTGTATTCAACAACAGCTCTGGCACTGTTAGTCAGCGGGCTTGTTTTTGACATGCTGGAAGCATAATTTATGGCAGCAATCTAAGGCTGGTGTCTTTTTTTTTTCTTTTTTTCTTCCTCTCTCTCTTTTTTTTTTTTTTAAAGGCGATCACTCTGCGCTGCACTGTGTGTGCTTAAGATGCTAACATTTGCAAGGCCTTTGTGTTGCAAGCAAAAGGTCCTATTAGAGCTCCATTCTGCCAGTGGGCAGCTGTGTGCCTGTGGCTGAGCGGGCCTCTGGTCCATTCAGCGTCTGTGTGTATGGCTCTAACTCGCTCTACATGCTGACGCGCACGCTGCCACTTTCAACCCTCTTTTGTTTTGCGTTGCCGTTTCTACTTCTGTGATATTCCTGCAAAGATGACGCAACACGATTATTTACCATGACTGTCTGCACCTATCTATGTTAGATTTACTTTTCCGGGACCCATAGTCCAGTCCAGCCCTGCTGGACGTACTGACACATATATTCACTCCGAACTCTATTTATATGAATTCTGCTATTCTTTATTGAACGTATTCCTTCCTCATTAACATAACAGATTTGAGAGTCTGGCGTCTTGTCACCCACAGAGCCTAAGACCTACATCTGAAAAGAAAAGAATGGCTCAGAAAAGAAAAGAGGCAGACTTGCCACACAAGAACTACCCCAACCCCCTAAAAACCAGACTCCTGAGATGAAAAGCTTTCTGGGATGCAATAGAAATGTTCCCATCAACACATCTCACTCTTGTTCTCATAGATAGTGACAGTGAGGAAGCATCTTGAGCTCAGAGAGAGAGAAAGAATAAAAGAGAGAGCAGTTTGGTTTTTTTTTTGACTCTCAAATGAGGATCTGTCCCCTCGGGGGCTTAGTTTTTGTTAGTTCGTTTGCATATACGACATCTGATGCTATTGGAAGCTGTGTGTGTGTTTAACCTGGTTCTGATGGAAAGCCCCATAGTGCAGGTGAGCTGATGGTTTTGCATTTTGTTTCTTTTTGTCATTGTATTATCTGGTTTATGAAAAACAGTATTCTGCATTCCTGTCTTTACCATTTTGAAATGACTTTTTCTCAAATCTCCAATCCTATCAGGTCTTGTCTAGATGATTCTGTGCGTGACTTTCTGTTCATATACCCCCTTTTTCTGATACAGTTTCCTATTTGCCTCTGATTAAGAAAGGAGAACTGAAAGTTAACAGGATTATTTAGTGTATTTTTACAGAATTTATTTGCATTCTGATGACTAAATAACTTATTGGGAACTATAAGAATTAAAAAACATATGCTAACAATTGAGACTGGTGAGAGGAGGCACAACATTTAGACCTTTTCTCAAAACTATTTCCTGCAGTTGATGGATAAAAACACCTTAAATCAGTGCCCCAGGATTATCCTAAAATGTTTGCCTAAGAATCACTGCTCATTACTTAGACTGTGGGTTAAATAATAATTTTATTATGATTAGTTTGGGACTAGAATTGGTCGACAAATTTTACGATAAAATAAATTTTTTTAGTGCTGTTTCTGTGTTGCTAGTACAAGTTGTACTCAGTAAATTGTGTTAACTGGTCTGACAAGTAACAAGGTTCCAGTATATTTAACCAAAGCAGCAATTCAATTTTACCTTCGTGCCAAATTGCTATCAGTGTTGATTGATGGTGGGGCCAAGAAATACCTGCAACATTTCACATTGTGATAGATTTTGTAGTGAAGACAAAGCCCAGGTCCTTGTGGGTCTTGGTTTATTTTTCTAGGTCAGTGTGAAAAAGACTTTAATCTGACATTATAAATTATTTTAAGTTCTTTGAATATAATTATGTGGTTTTTCCTTTATCACATTTTCTTTTTTTTTTTTTTCTTTTTTTTTATCTATTACGATATTCTGATTTTTTGTTTTTAGTATTTGTGATGAGATCACATGATGATGCAGAAGCATGAGTCTGAGCAAATAACCTCCACGGTTTTACAAGTTTTATTGCCACAACAGCTTTTTCATGCATTTGTGGATGTTAAGTTCCAAGGATTCCCTCCGCCCCACAACTTCCACAACTTACTGGAAAGCTGCTAGTCGTTTCTGTGCAATCTTCAACATTAGAAACCACACTGCAAGTTGGTAACTAAAAACTTTTCCTGTTTTCTGTAAATGGCTTGTGACACTTTGTGTGACATCCTTCATAACTGTCTCTCTTTGGCTTGATAACAGAGACACTGTTACCAGATAATTCTGCTCTTACAAGCAGGACCAGTTTTCACGAAGACTTGTAATAACCTACAGTCTTTATGCTTCTGTAATATATTATGTTTGAATCCATTTTACATTTTATAGGTTATTACAAATAGCAGCACGGCAAGCAAGTTACTTAAGTTTGCAACTGTCAGCTAACTAGCAGCAGGCCAGGCAATCATGAGAAATAAATACAACATTTTTTCTGACTAAAGCTAATCTTTCTGACTGAATGTCAAAAAGCTAATATTCAAAGAGATTCTTTTTCTATTTGAATGTATGTCACACTTAAGAAAATGTGTATTTTTCCGTGACCACTTTTTATTGCTGTGAACTTTTTCACGGCAGCTCTATATGGGTCAGAATGACCTGATGGCATTCTAACTTTGAGTCACAAGTACCACAGTTTCAAAGTATTAACAGGATAATTGAAAACAAATGTCATGTTGGGTTCAACTCAAGTCACTTGTCAAAGTTTAAATGATGTCTCAAGTGACACACCAATTTAAAACTAATATTATTCTGATTCTCTTTGCTCTACACAGCTTTAGTCACATCATCATCATTCTCTCTGACAACTCATTAAAATGACTTCAATTAATGCTGTGGAGAATTTATACAGTTTTGAAACTTTTAACTTTTTAAAACCTTGGGTTACTTTCATATGGCTTCAGCCCATAAATCCCTATAATCCTTTCTAAACATTTCAAGGACCAGAATCCTTGACTCGTTCTAGTTTGATTCTGGTCCTTTTGTAATTCCTAATATAACTTGGCAATTGCTGCTATTTTGGCTTAGCTACGTGGACTAAAGCAGATGTAGAAAAAGATACAGGTAAAGTCGATTAGTACTTTCAAATCCATATAGTACTTGCACAGAGTACCTTATTTTTTTGTTGCTTATATATATAAAGTTGATATTTGAAATTAACTAGGTTATCTGCACAGGGAGCTAACATGCAGTCATCTGCTTTACATGCAACTTGTAGCTCGCTAACTCTAGCTTTAACAGTATTAGCTTCATTAAAGTGAGTGGAAACTTATTCAATCACTGCTTGACACTCCATGTTTTTCATGACTAGAAATGTTTCCAAACAGCCAAGCAAGGAAAGAGTGTGGCTGCCATCTTTAAGCTAGCTGACCGTGTAGCCTACGGGTGGGGAATAGGAAGTGTGGGACTTCATACATTTGGGGAAAATGCTGGCCACCCTCTTCTTTATCTCAAGAAAAGGACTTTAAACTTGTTATGCGCATTATGCCTTGTCAATTATTTTGAATCGCTAAAGTCATTCTGCTGACAGTGACTAAACCGACGTATTTTTTTCACAATATGAATTCATCCACTTACGTACGCTGCACTTATGAGAGAGGCGTAAGAGGAAGGAAAACTACTAAAAATGTTTTTGGTAAATTCCAAGCTTGCAGTCGACAATATTCTAATTCATACTATTTTCACCATCGTAGCAATGGTCCTTCCTGCTTTGCTTCGCACAACGTAGAACACCCTCAGATTGTTTGACATTTGTCCTATTTATAGCTGCATAAACAATGGTGGGCTTGTGAAAGAAAAAAAAATAATTATACCCAAAGTCTCACACACCTCCAGCTTGCTCTTAAATCCTGACTGTTTAACACCCCTGTTTCACAGTGTGCTGAGCAGTCAGAGAGGTCCATGTGGCAAACTGAGCCCCGTCACGAATGAATGAATGGGCAGATGGAATGCTGCATAGTTTTCATTCTGACATACTCCCGTCCGTACACAATCCCTAAAACTCACCCACAGCTCTATGGTGGGAACATGGTGTTATGTAACACCAAAAGGATACTTTATTGGCTGATCAGTTGTGACAGGATGTGCAATATAACTTTCTTTTGCAACACAGGAGTGGTCCCTGTTTTTTTTTGGGTTTTTTTCCTGAGTTGAACAATTGCAAGGGATTGCCAGGAGCACTGGAGGCTCCCATGTAATGTATCCCTGATGGATTAGGGCCTTGGCTTGTGTGCGAAGAACAGAGCAGAGCCAGGCACTCATGGATAATGGAAGAAAACACCAGAGAATGGCAAGGATTGATTGGGAAGGAGCAGTGTAATTAGTGGGCTACCTGATGTATGAGTAGCCATGGCATTTAGGGGTTACTCCTGGGGGCAAGAGGCCTCATACCTTTCTTTACTTAAACTAAAACACCTGATCCGATGCCTGTCAAGCTTCTAAAGAATTCATTTTACTAATTTGTGCTCTGAGACACTAGGGTCAAACCTGAATACATTTCAGAGTTGCCCGAGTCGGGTAAACCCCCCCCTGCCCCCACCCAAAAAATAAAAAAAACAACAGTTTTTTTGTTTTCAGTTTGCACGTAGCTTAATAAACGAGCCTTTCTCATCGAGGAAATTTCCTATAACAAACACACTTACTGATAAGAAACTGATGAGCTGTCCAGACATCAGTTTTAACAAGATCGGTGACGTCTGCCATCTCCAAATCAGCAGTTGTCAATGTTGACCTCCGTTTGTGAATGGCTGCTATGGCTACCCATTCAGTTCCTAGAACCAGTGTTTAACTTAGCAACTATTTTATAAAGTGCAACCACGTTCTTAGCAAGTCAAGAGTGTCTACAACATGAATGAGGCATGAAGACAGATTGGCACATCATTTGAACTATGTCGTTAAATTTGTAAAAAGATGCAAATTTGTTTTGTTTATACATATGCTCATTGTGAGTTGTATGCATTAGTTTGACTTTGAGTGTATTGCAATAAAAACAAAAAAAGTGATTTGCCTGTGGTCTAAATAATCCAATAGTCAATATGTTTTTGGACATCACTTGTGAGTCATGCTGATGACTAAATATTTGAGTGACCTGTTGAGGTGTTAAACACCAAATAAAAATATCCGAATCTTTTATAATCTGTGGGCATTATTTGCAGTAATATGATATGAGGCTGACATCATTAAATAGGATGGCGAGGTAAAGTTATAATGGAAGCCCTGCTGGTCTTTATCTCCTCTAAACTTTAGTTTGAATCATGCTACTTCCACCTGCAAGAGAAAATACTCAAATTCAAAAAAATAATATATCTTTGAGGTTGCCACTGTTGCTGTTTTTAAACTATTGGTATTGTGAGAGCATAAATAAAGTCTGTAATAATGTTTAAATATGTGACTGAACATTTTGTAACTGGTGTTAGTCAGGTAGGCTGTTTGATAATGGGTAGGTTTTATTTTCAGAATTTTAAGTACCTCAGGGTTGAGTGTGTGCAAGTTTGGATTTATACCAAGAAAGATGAGTTTTTATCTTATTTTGTACTGAGTAATATTCTCATCACAATAAATTTCACAAAGTATCATGACAAATTTTCAAAAAGTCCACAGCACCTACAAATAGCTAGCAAATTGTTAGAAATTGCTCCATAAAGCAATAAAACAGTTGCAAATAAACTTTTACACAAGATATTTGGAGAAAAAACCCCCTATCTTAAATCATTTGTCTCACAAGGGGCCAAACTTGTAAGCTTTGAAATAATTTCTTCGATTTTTTTTTTATACTGTCTAATGGTCCCTCAATGGTTTTTGTCAGACATATATTCCTTTTTCTTTCATTTTCTCTTCAGGCTCTGATCAGTTCAAGATGATTTTTTAGTTATATTTCTTGTGATAATACACAAAAACAAGCAGGATGAAGGTTTTCAAAACCCTAGAGATAAGTCTTTCATGGTGAAGAACCAATTTCAATTGGGATCTTTAGATGCTGCTACCAGCTTCCCGTAAGAACAACACAACTTATTCCACTTTCTGGAAACTGAGAAATATGAAGGATAAAATAATTTTAAATTATATCAGATAAACAGCTAAATGTTCATGCATTTCTTTGGTCTTGTGTCCTGGTGTGTGTTTCAGATGCTATTAATCTGCTATACAAAGTTTCTGATATTTTCTCTTTCGTTCCTTGAACTATTTCCTGTCAGGTCAATTACAAGAACTACACAGGACACAGTAGAAAAGACTGAAAAAGAACAACTTACAAAAGCTTGGACAATTATTAATTTATTGAAGTTCAAAGAAACAACTTTTGCATAGTGCTACATGTTAAATGTTTCTTTTTCTTTAACCTATAAATCTAAAAGCAATATTATTTTCCTCTGTGGTCGTGAGGTAAATTCCCTGCAATACTGCCATTTGTAATAAATCCAGTGTAATGATCAGAATTTGGGACCTTCTCAATTTGAGTTTATTGAGTCTTTTTGTTAAAGCAAGAGTGGCATATTATGCACTGCATGTCAAGCTCACTTTGGGGATTTCTCTTTTTGTGTCTTTGGTAATAAAATCATCGAGCTCCACACCCAGTTTAGCAGCAGCACAGTCTTACCACAGGGGAAGTACAGCTCATACATTGAAAGTATGCTTACATCTGCAACTGAGGTCAGTGTATCTTCGTGTCACTTTTTGTTGTGTAGTAAGATGAATTCCGGTGTGAACTGCACTTAAAGAATGACTGTTAAGAAATGGCAGATCTGAGAGGTGACTTGATGTTAGGTTTAGGTCCATGTAAATGCTACTTTTGATGTCTAAATGTGGTTGATCACTGGCGCTAACCAAATCTGATTTTTCTGTATTATTTTTTGTTCAAGGCAAACTTGGACGGACCAAAAGGGCTATAAAAGTCTGATTCAACATTTCTTACGAGACGAAATAAAAGCATGGGCAAACCAACCTTAAATAGCTGTAAACAATGATCTCCATGGACATCCAATGTTAGGTTTTTAAACTGATGCCTCCAATGTGGAGTAGTGTAGCTAGGCTCTGAGACACCTTCAGAGAATAGGAAAAGAACCAGTTTTGTTAGATGTTCTTGTTTCTGGAAGCACAAATAGAGATGAAGTAAAGCTGCAAAAAGTCACAAACAAAAGAACTAGCTAAATGTCTGGCCGATGAACTTTTAACAGTGACGATAGAAAAATGTTTAACTGACGGATCAAGGCTTTGTTTTTCCACTTGTGAAGATGTACTGGTGTTAAAGTGGGCTGATTTTGGCGTGATTTCCTTGGCAAGTGGGTACTAGGGTGATGGCTAAAGGAGTCCGTGGTATGTCTCAAACCCCCCCTAAGACCTTTAGGACCACTTTTACAACCTAAAGCACATTATCTTGAAGAGGGGTGGCTCTGTATTTTCCTTGAATTAACCGTCCTCATTTAAGACAATCACAAAAATGTGGCTAAAGTCAGCACCTACATCAAGAGTCTTAACAAAAAAATGGAGTGGCATAAACTCAGACACCCACGCAGCTTATCACAATCTAGTTTGGTGGAAAAAGAGTTATTTAATTTTATTTCGACAGAAAGCCACTGATCAAAGTCTTGACACCAGTCGCGCTCCTCACAAGTATGCAGTGGCCAGAGCCAACTGGGTGACGGACAGCAAACGTCCCATCACAGAACTTTATTGGGGGCCCAAATGGGCGTCTATTCATCTGTCTGAGCAAATCACTGTCTGGGCAAAGAGCCATGTCAGCTTAGGTGCCCTTTACTTGCGCCCTCCTGAGTCACTGACTTTTTGTGAGCTTAGCCCCCACTCTCTGCAGCCTCCTATAGGCAAGTAGATGTAACATAATCCTGTTCAGCCCAAAAATATTGAATTTAAATCGGGACTAATTGACTTTTCACTCATTATTGATTTGTGTTGCTGGTTTTGGAATTGGGAATGTGTGGTATGTTTCCTAACAATCCCACAGCAATTTGTTGTGAAGGTGCAGCAGCATGCAGGATTCAAGGTCCTAATAGCCTTTTGTGGTATTTTAAACAATAAGAAAAACATTGATAATGCCTCTCCTAGTTTTCAGTGAAGGGATGTATGCTTAACAGAGGCTTTGTGATTCATCATATTCCAGGTTTACTATAAGACCAAAATGGTGTCAAATAGAGGAACAAAACAGTGAAAATTTTATCAGATCAGTGCAAGTCCAATTAAATTGCTCTACAGCTAAACTAAGCTCTGGTTTCCTCATCATGACAAGTTGGTTCATTAAGTAAGCTTGGCTCCAGGGTTGAATTCACACTTGTTCTTGCCCTCTCCCATGACCCCACTTGCCACTCCCCTACGCAAGTGCAGGTTAGCATAAACAGGCAGCATGTACAGGCACAAAAACACAAGCTGCTGTTTCAGCCATTATGAACACATCCTCAAATCACCCTGACCTCACACTGTTGCAACCTTCATGCATGACCACAACGCACTTTGGTCCTCATTCTGATTACCGCTCATATACACACAAACCCTGCTATGCTGCTCCACCCAAAACTTCGGTGTCGGCCCTAATCAGTAAAGCAGTCTGCAAAAAAAAAAAAAAAACTGAGCCAGGAAAACATTTCCTCCTCCTCCAGCTCTCTCCACCAGAACCAGTGCCTCTCGTCTGCAGAGGCCGGTTGTGCTCCACTGACTCTCTGGGGTAAATGGAGATAATGGGAGTCATATGCTAGCAGTTGGTCCGAGGGGCAAACTTACATGAAACATTTATATTATTTATGTAGTCATGCGACTTGTGGGGCGGGGGGAGAATTGGACAAAGATGGCATTGTGATGTAGTATGACAAGACTATGGCGGCCCAAAAATGTTTTATCCAGTCCCTGTGTAAACAACTCCCTCATATGTTTTCTTTTAAGAAGTTCTCAGCAAGACTTGCTGTCCCTCAAAGCTAATTCAGCCCTGTGTGCACACCCTCACACCCGAGAATGTTTAGTGCAACTGCCCTTACTTAACGCTAAACCACATGTTAGAGGTGACATAGCAGGCCTGGAAGAGCCATTAACTTCATGTGTTGTTCTACATTAGAAAGCTGTCATTACCCAACATTTGACCTGAGCTATGATGGTATTTTCTATTTAGATACTGTCAGTAGGTTTAGTGGCTCGTTGATGAAGGAGCTAGGCCCCCAAGCCACTGCGGCTATTTCTCCTGAGAAAAGCATGAATGAATGAGCATTCTTCCGTTTGAGCAAATTACAGCCACATATGCTCCATCTGCCCTACACGGGCTTTTAAGAGTCCTATTTGGTGCAGTTTAGCTTTGCCAAATGCGGGTGCAGGCGACCGCAACTTCATATATGTTCCTTCTTTGCTCGGGTCTCCTCACCACATCTGTAGTCGTTTGACGCGAGTCCTGATTTTTTTTTTTTTTCTTCTGGCATTAGTTAATCTCTGCCTTCTGCTTCAGTGCGTTAGGATTTCCACATGTCCAGAACCAAAATGTTCCATTATTTACAAGGATGAGGAAGCGCTCGGCAGGCTATTTTATTTACAAGGACAGTAGTTCTATAGGTGTGAAGTTCTTCTGGGTGGTTAAACATTTTGAAGTCTAAGGAAGTTGAATGCTAAATGGAAATATGTTTTGTCACCTCTTTTTTAAGTCTTTCACCCAGGTTTAGTGAGTAAACATTTTCCCTCTTTTAGCCCATTTTATATTGTGGATTAATATATTTTATGTAAATATATTTGTTTAAATTTAGATTTATATATATTGCATGTATTCATATTTTATTTATTATGTTCTACTGTTTACATGTAAAACAACCTGCTTTTGGGCCCATCACAATTTTGTTTAGCTCTTTGCAATTTAAATGAGAAGTAGCTTGTGTTCCTATTTTGCCTTGATTAAAAATCCTTACCTCTTGAACTTTTTCCACAATTTTTTCACCACAGAAACAAACTTCAATGGGCATGATTGTGAAGTGGAAAGAAAATGGATGTATGGCTCCTGATAAATTTTCTCCTATGTTTGCCCTGTGTTTAGCTTCAGTGTAGTTGTCCATGTCTAAGAAAAGTACCCCCATCAGCATGATGCTGCCAGGACCATGTGTGACTGTGGAAATTATTTGTTCAGAAAAATTTGTAGAGTTGGCTTTCTACCATACAGTGTTTTGCTTGCAGGCCAAAATTCGACAGGATTTGTTGGAGGATGTGGATGGTATTTAGATGGCTTCTTGTACAGATCATATTTTATTAGTTCATTCCAAGTCCTTACCTTGTACAAACAGCCTGAGAGGCTAAATTTCTCTCTCAAGCCTCTATTTGCCTAATACTGCTGAAGGCAATACAACTGTGTTTTTGCATACCTCTTTCCAGGATGGAAAAAAAGAGCAGATTTAAGTGAATTACAAAAAACCACACCATTTTTTTTGTTTGGTATTAATGTTTTTTTCTTTTACATCTCCTATTTTGTTGAACACAGGTATCAGCTGTATACCAGAGACCCTCCTACCTTGACCGGCTTCGTCAGCACTGCTCTCTTCAGATGGGAGGTCACAAACTGCTGGTCCACTTCACCCAAATGCACTATCTGCATTCTGCCCTTGTATAAAGATGGCCGCCCGTGGCTTTTTTCTGCACCTGTACACTCCGGAGCAAAGCTGCGTGCTGCCATGGTGATCATTTTCTCAAAAACACTGGAAAAGAAAAAGGGTGTCAATGATGTAACGTCCAAGAGCCCCAACAGACAGCCGGTGAGAAAAACTTTACCTTCAGGTTCATTAATATTTAGTATAGAAGTCATTGTGGAGGTAATCACATGCTATACATATTTGGACAATCTAAATGAGTATTACAGACTGGATGAAGCAATATAGAAGTAAATGTAAAATGTGCAGAGCTGTTGTAGTTCAAAGTGTACCCCCTCACAAGATGACCCATGCCAAGTCTCGTCCATGTCAAGAACTTTTCTGCACAATTTATCCCACAATCTTAAATATGCCAACATACAAAGTATTGGATTGAAATGAAGTGTGCTTCTGTTTGTTGATGTACAACCACTTCACTTTTGATTTATGGCTCTGAAAGTCAACAAGAGGATACTTTTTATTTTAATGTTTTTAAATGTAACCTGCCTCGTAACTTGTCTTGGCATTTCAGGCACACCATACACAGAAGGCTTCATCGCCCAGGGTAGTTTTGCTCTGAAAAGAGATGTCTTAAGACGGTGTCCTAATTGTATGGTTGACTTTATTGAATCAAGACTGCATCTATCATCAAGAGTAGACAGGCTGTAGTGCTGCATAGAAACCTGTGCTTGCATGACTTTCACCCATTTAGATTATTTGTGTATGGGTGGGTGTATATAAGTATGCGTATGTGTTTTCTTTTTCTATTACTTTTCATTTTTCTTAACGACCAAGAGACTAGCTTTAATCAATGAAAATAAAATGGTTTGCAAGATGTACTCCAACCAGTCAAATAGGTATTTAAAAATGAGTTTAAATTACTTCTGGATTCCTTGGTTATGACATCCATCCCTGAGGGCATAATAAAAGGCCGTCACTGGGCTGTCCTGCTGTAGATCACTGCTGCAACATAAAAAAAACAACAAAAAAAAACTGGTGATTTGACCTATTTAGTTTAGATTGCAAACTGTTTGGCTGCCAATTTTCAGGTAAAAGTCATTTATTTATTTATCGATTAATCCTTGACAGTCTGAGTCTTATTCCTTATTAAAACTCGCAAAGTAGTGTTAATTTGCAACGTTTGCATCATTCCAGCTGTCTTGATGAAATGTCGTCTTTTATTTTTGGCTCTGGTTTCCCTCTTTTTTAGTGAAAGGTCTGGCACTTTAAGTTGCTAAATGTTCCAGTGGTTCAAAATAAGTCACCCAAGGATGAGCTACTTCCCTGTCTCATTTCTGCTCGACTCCGAGTTGTTGTTTTGAATACTTCAACGTGTCTCCGCACTCTGTAAATAAAATGAAATATTGATAGGAACAAGACTTGTGCACTAAAACAATAAATTTTTCAAAAAATAAACCAACTTCAGGTATATTGATGTTTTCATAAGAAGAATGTGGAATATGTGCAGCGTATATTTTTTTATTGTAAATGAGTGAAATTTATTTTAGTTTTTCTTTGCTTGACGGGCATTTTTGCAGAATTTTTCTTTCCTACATTGCCGTTTGTTTTGTATTTTACTAACTGCTTACTTGTTCTCTTCAGAGTGATCTCCACATCATGAGCAGAGGGACCACCCTCTTCTCCTGTGGAACTGTGGGTGAGTTGGTCTTACTTTATCCCTCCTTGTGTTTTAAATACAAATATATGCTCAAAACATAATTGCTTAATGACAGACCGTGGTGCAATTACCAGTAAAGTTGCTTGGCTTTCTATTTTAATTATTTGCAATTCAAATATAAATGAATTAACTCCTACGAAGAGGTAAAAAGTACCAACAGCCAAGCTGTAAGCGAGGAACATTTGGAAAATTCTCAGTACATACTGGAAGTAATTCATTTACTGCCAAAGTTGTAACTTGGAAACGTCAAAGCTGAGAGATTAAATTATATTTAGATTATCAGAAGTGTGAGAAAAAAATTGTAATGGCTGTCAGCAGGTTTTTATATGCAAGGCCATATAAAAGTTTGAGGTTAGGACGAAACTCTTGCTTTTCCACTTGGACTTCTGGCGCTCTCTTAGTAATTTTCTTTCGCTTAGTTGTTTTAACTGCACAACTGGATATTTCAGCTTTTGTGTAAAAATTAAATGCATAACTAAATTGAATTCTTCTACCCATCAATTAGTACTGGTGGATTAGAGTATTGTCCTTCTCTTTTTTATGGGATAACACCACAAACTGAAAGATTTCAAGTCACGTTGCAATCCGGCTTTAAGATTTTTGTCAAAATAGTGGTACTTAGAAGACTCCTTTCGTACTATCATGGCAAAGCTTGAAAACCAATGGTCTAATGCATTGCCTCTTTAATGCCTTGATTAGTCAAACCATCAAGATCAGTGACCCTGACTTCAACTGTCTTGTTGTTAAGCTTAGTCTCTCACTTCTCCCTTTCTCCATCTGTCCGTCATCCCCTTGTCATGATAAGGGTGCACCTGCCTCCATACAACGTTGCACAGCATTCTCATGGGAGTGAACTGTAATTGAATACACTGTCGCCTATGTCAACAATTTCCCCAAGGCTCTGTTGGAGCTGCAGTAATTCCTCCCTCTATTAAAAGACACCCTACTCTAAATACAAGTTTCCACTTAGACCCCTTTTTCTTCTTAGCAAAAACGTGTTGACGTCACACATATTAGAGCGGTCTTCCTTTTCTACTATTAATCCTGCTCTTCTGGAACAAACACAAATATATCTCTGAGTTATTTTCCAGCATTACGGCATTGAGGTCATCTCTGATGCCCGCATACAACCTTAGTCCACCCAAAACGGTTGTTTCAACCAGTGATGAAGCTTTCCCGAACCTTGAAACGAGATGATAGGATTTAGACTGCCAGAGGATCTCTTTACCAGAAGCCTCAGTTGATTCATTTGGCTTAGTAGCTTAAGAAACTGTGGCACTTTACTGTCTGCTTATTATCTCATGCAGCTGTGTGGTAGACCTCCATGCTGATGATGAGATACCTGCCAAATCCTACTGTTTTTCAAAGCATATTTCTGTGTAGCTCTTTTGGTTCCTGTCTTTTTACATAATAATTTGCATTTGAGCAGGTAAGAATTTTAAACATTCAGGAATGCTGACTTCCTCAGAATTTCCTAAAAAGCAAAACAAAAAAGTTAATCACTCCACCTCCTCTGTTTGGAGGAAAACAAAAAATTATGTGAAATAATGAAATGCATAGACAAGACTTTCATCTGTGGTTTTTCTGCTTGTATTCTATCTCCTCTTGTGGAAAATAATCCAACACAAACACACTGTGATCTCTCTTAGTCATACTGGTGGTTACCTAACTTCATGCTTTAATGAGCTCTTCTTTGCCAAATTCCTCTTTAAAACGACCACCTTTTTAAACTTCCTACTAATCTTGAAGCTCTGGTCAATAAATACTAGGTTTTACGGTGCCTTGGAAGAGTTAGTCATAGTCCTTAAATTCCTTTTCAAAGCTAGTCACGTCACAAAACTCTAACTTGAATGTGTCTTATTAGATAGTTTGTGATAAACCGGGGATGTTAAGTCAATCACAGAAGTAGCCAAAACTTAAAACAAAAACTTCTGTGCCGATGTGAGCTTTAAAGTCTTTAAAACTCTATTTTCAAGAAAAATGCAAGAACACAACAATAGCAGTATTTGTGCCATGTTGCCTGATTAGTTCCCTTGGCATTGTTCTTCCCAGCTAGTTCATTAATGTGTGTTACGTTCTGTGTGGTGGAAAGCGGATGGTAAATGAACTGATTTTGTGTGGCGCTTTTCTGGTCATAATGACCACTCAAAGCGACGCGTGTAGAAGCTCAAAGTTAAGATAACGTCGTCTCAACTTATTCCGAAGCACATTCAGTTTTTTATTAGTATGTGTGCGTGTGGGAGTCGGTTTCAAAGCACCGTTTTGTGCACCCATGTCTGCACTTTCAAGTAAATGTAGCTGTACATTAATGAATATATATAATGTGTAACCGACTGGCAATAAGAGATTTATCAAATTCTCTTTTCACCCATAACCTTTAACCCATCTGTAATAGACCAACACAAAGTTGCAGGTATTTGAGAAGTTTCTTTTGTTTGTTTTTTTTTTACTAACTAAGTTAAGAAAAATAAATCTAGCACCAGTATTGATTCCACAAAGTCTATGTTCTGAACATAAAATCACAATATTGACGATAAAATTATTCTATAAATGTGATAAGTCAGCCAATATTAATTGTTGTATTTTTAAAAGGGGGCTGTTAAACAAATTTGTTTAGTTTATCAAAAATGTTTAACTGTATTTATTTCTATAGCAGATGCTGTCTTAGAAACAGGATTGGTAACTTGATGCTGCATCAGTAATAGAAGTAAATGTTAAGTCAGCTAGTCGTGTTCTACTTTTTGACTCACGCATTTCTTACAGTCAACATTATCCATTTTTTTAGGTTCTATTGACATCACACATGAGCAACATTGGATTGAAGGGTGGGGCTGTTTGGGTTATTTACTTTTGAATCAACATTTTCAGACAAATGAGTGTTAGCCTTTTGTTTAGTACAAGTCAAAGCTCATAAATTTCTTTTGAATTTTCTTCTTAGCTATGTGTTTTCTTTGCAGCAGCTTTTGCTAGATAATACTATCTCCTAGTGTCTCTAGAAAGCGTTCAATACTTTGGTAGTACTTGTGTATGTAAGATGGAGGCCACAATACTCTTATAAATGTAATATATTTTTCTTAGCTTTAATGGTTTCAGATCTCTGTTTATGTCATACTGAGCGTGTTTTTTATTAATTTCAGAGGCAGACAGATGGTTGGACCTGGGACGAAGCTGTGCCATCCAGCAGAAAGCTACAGATTCCAGTTTGGAGAGCCTGTGGGATGTGGTGCCTGAACCCGGAGGCCTGCACTGGGCCAAAGAGCCGGGCAGCACCACAGCTATCACCAGTCTGATAAGAGATCTCACTCTGGGTAACACCGCCACGATCGGCACCCACACGACGCCAGTCCAAACACATTTCACGCCCGCCACCCACGCTCCTGCGGCTCCCCCGAGCAAACGGCAGTGCCGCTCCCTGTCCTTATCAGACGAGTTCAGTGGGTTCCGCTCATCTTGGAGACCTCAGGGCTCCCGAGTGTGGACGTCGGTGGAGAAACGTAGGTACCACAGTGGGGGGAGCGTCCGAGGCGGAGCGAGCCACTTCCCCCCCATGCAGCGCAGCTCCAGCTTTAGTTTGCCCTCATACTTGAGCGCACCCTCAGACGGCACCCGGGACCCGCCACTCTTCAACCAACAACTGCCTCTCCACCTTCAGTTCACCGCCTCGTCGGTTTCCCCCAGCTCTGTTTTCTCACACCACTCCCACAGTCAGGTCTTCCTCCGGCCTCTGTCCCTTTCCCACGAGCAGATCAGTCTGAGAGAGCTCCAGCAGGAGGAGGTGTCCGAGACCAGCTCTCCGGACTCGACCCCGGAGCTCGGAAGGAGAGGCGCTGGGAAGGGGAGTCTGTCTCGGAGCAGGTCTCAGCCCTGTGTGCTGAACGACAAAAAGATTGCTATGAAGCGCAGGAGACCAGAAGATGCCCAGGAGCAGCGTCCCTCCCTGGATTTGGCAAAGATGACTCAGGTTAGTTGGAAATGATGAAACTCACTGACAAGAACGCACTAGCACACATTCATTTGAAACCATATGAGTGAGAAACTTCTAGTGCTCACCTTTTTTAATGGGATTAAACTTGAACCAGTTTCAGTTTATGTGTATAAGTCATTTGTAAAATGCACTTTATTAAATTCTGCCAACTCCTGGGTGAAATAATTACACAAAGAAATACCTTCTTATACATGTTTTTTTTTTTTTTTTTTTTTTTTTTGCCAAAGGCATGTCAAGGTGATCCTCAAACATAATTAGAGAATATTGTTTTAGTGTGATTACCCTGGATTAAATCATCCTGAAAGATGTTTTCTAAATTAAGTTTTTCTTCAGGTCATGTAGTGGAGTTTTCCATGTTCAATCACACAGCTAAACAAATTATTTTAACTATGATAATTATATTAATTATGAATTTAATTTAAAAAGTTAACATATTATCATATTTAGCTTTATTATGACTCAGATAAAATGTTATATCAGCATCTCTGTAAAACTTGGACTTCATAAAATACTGCAGATCAACACCAGCAGATTACATCGGTCCCTAAATTATAACAATCCATCTTTTAGCCCTTTCTGCAGAATCCATTAAATGTATGGTATTCTTTTTGTGCCACCTGGTTGAAAAAGGCTCGTCTGTGATTGGCTGGTGGTTCATTTACATCCAACTAAAGTGGCGAGCTCAGAGACTGAGCGAACAGAAACAGAGCTGTGTGCAGGCTGAGTGAGAGTTGTCAGAGTTGAGCTCTACTGTGTGAGCATTTGTGATATTTATTCGCATACGAATCAAATTATTGTTCATTTATAGATATGTCCGCTCTGATCACTAAAATAAAGCCATAGAAACATAAGGTTTACTTTAATGACAAAAAAAGAACTTTGGAGCATGATGCAATAATCCCGTCTTTTTCCTCTTTAACATGGGTTAAATTCTTCTAATCACAATGTTGGTTCAGGAATGGGTAAACACAAAGGTTGTGACTGTACTAGACCATGTCATAGTCTAATGCAGGGGTGTCAAACTCGGTTTCATTTTGGGCCGTATCTAAAATCGTAATGTTCTTAAAAGGCCTGTTAAGCCAGAATATATCGATAAAACCAATCAAACTGTTAAAATGTTAATAAATAGCTGTCCCTCCAGGATTTTATGATTACTTTTCTAATGAATTTTCAGAAAACTTTGCAGTCAAATGAGAAAAAATGTGGGGATCTGTTGATTTTGTGTGAATTTTGCAAATCTGTGAAAAACTGAAAGGACTTATTGATGTAACTTGGAGCCTAGAGGGCCACATAAAAAGCTACGGCGGGCCAATTTTGGCCCCCGGGCTTTGAGTTTGACACATGTGGTCTAATGACTAAGTCACTACTGTGTTTAGTAGCCATTAAATAACTGACTTTAGCCATAATCCACACCTTTGTAAATCTCCCACAAACCCTTGAATGCATTTTCCTTCTCAATCCTCTAAAGACTGCAGTTATTCCTGTTACTGTGCACCTTTCTCTGCTATGTTTTCCTTCCACTTAACTTCCCACTACCATTCTCTGAAAAGCAAACTTCTTAACTAATGATGTTTTGTTGCTTTTTTTTTTTTTTTAACTTTTGGACTGTGTCAATAAATGTGTCTGCTGGGTAGCTATCAGGTCCTTCTCACTATTTAGCACCTTGACATAAGATTTTCATCATGTAGATATATTTTTACCCATCTTATGCAATGCTACATCCTTTTGAGAAACTGGAAATAAATTTCCTTTTAAATGATATTCGGATTTTACGAGTTGTACCCTTGCACATCCAAGTTGTGCACTGTTTTTATTAACACGATTGGAAAATAATCTATCCCATGGAGGAACTTGTTATGGTAAACTAAGTGTATTTTGTCTTCTGTCAAAGCAGTAAAAGAAACAATGGGTGATTAATTTTTAGGATATTTGGATGTGCTGATCTCCATCTTGCCTTCCCCATGTCGAGAGCTTGTTTGTTCTTTTTGTAAGGTCAGAGGAAACGCTGGAACATTATAAATGACCCCTGGACAAACCCAAACCCGAAATAGACCGACACAAGTTCTAACACAAGTTGTTTAATCACATGCACTGTTTTAAATCTTGCCCTGATGGCTTTTATAGAACTTGTCCTTTTTCATTCCGTTTATAGTTTTCAATGAAATGTCGAAATTCTGGACTCAATCGGCAGCATGAATGCCAGAATGACTTTGGGCTAACAGATTTTAAACCATGTCTATTTTAACTTTTTTTTTTTCCTGAGCACAACTTTATGATCCTTCTTGAGCATAACTTTCATAACATTTTTTTGTCAGGGGAGTTTGTCCTTTTCCTGTCCCCTGATTAGAACATATCATCAATTTATCCATCTACTCTCCCTTCCTTTTTCCTTTTTCCTTTTTTTTTTTTTTTTTTTTTTTTTTACAAACTGCCATGTTCCCAGCCAGTCACCCTTAGGACTCAGCCAGGGCTTTATCAGCTAGGCCTTGGGAATGGAGCCTAGCAAGCACGTTTCCTTCAGTCCTTCCAGTTGCTAAAACAGTGGAAAACAAGAACACTGATGACACATCTATATACACATTATAAGTGTACGCGCACTCATGAAGCCAGTTTTATCTCTTTCAATACCTTTGCTGATTCCAGGTAATTGTTAAGGAACTGTGTGTTCTGAAGGTTTGGCAGATTTGCTAGATTATCCTTATCTACTTGCATAACTGAATCCAGCATTGTTGAAGCAAGAGAGGTTGTGCAGGTATGATGGCCCATTTCAAGGCTTCGCTATCCGTGCGCTTCTCTTGCCCACATGCATAGTTGGAATGAGAAATTTTATCTGCATGTGCATGATGGAAATCTCTTTTTGAAGCTCTTATTCTTCACCGGTGCTATTAAAGCTATGATGTCTTTTTTATTTGACTTCTGAAGTGGTTTGGATTTCTTTATAACTAAATTATAAAACTTCTTCATGTTAGAAAGCTTGCTACTTTCTTCGCCTCCCTACAAACCGCCTATATCACAATATGGAGGCGAGTCCGTATCTCTCAATCTCCTGTCCATGTGGAGCTTGGTCCATGCCACTCTCTATGTGTAAGATAGAGAGTTTGGGACTATATTCATTAGAGTAAAGATCTTACATTGGTTCACTGCAGGTTGGTGGCAGTGAATGCACCAATGCTCCGAAGAGGGCTCCAGTAACTTGAAGCAGTGCCAGAACAGTGAGGGTGTGATGATCTGGCAAGCTCAGATCTGCTACAAATGATGTTATGACCAAGTCAAACTAGTGCATTCCGACCACACCTTCTGGATAATCTAGCCCTTCTGCTACCAGGCTCCTGCATGTCAAACTCAGAACTTGAATATACTAAAATAAAAGAATTACCACAACTTCCCTTTGCAAGCTGCGAGCATGTTGAAAATAATCATAGTAAGAAATATGGAGCGCAGTGCTTCTTTATGCTCGTCCTGCAAAAACAAAGTTTGGGTTTGTTTTTTGTATAGTGTTGTGGCCTAGTTGGGTCTTAATAAGTGAGCACATGAGACAATTCTTTTTTTTGTGAGCTTAGCTGCATAAAGCGTTATAAGCCCTTTGCTGTAAATATAAGAAACACATGTTTAACACGATCTAATGGCTTTTATTTAAAAGTGCTTTCTCATAGCATGGCAATGTTGTTGTTTTTTGTAAAAAAGAGTAATATGTAGTTTTCACACTTTGTGGCATTTACAAACAGCTGAAATTCTTATTTTCTATTAGTATGAGCACAACTCGGCCAACCTGCACAACAGGAAGATTTTTGCTAGATCTTAAAAAGTCTTAAAGTTTATCATCTCAATTTTAGGCCCTATATAACTTACTGCGTTTTTTTAGTGTATAACACCATATACTTCCATAATATCAAAATATTGTTGTTATTATATTACTGCTGAATGTTTTGTAGATTTTGAATGACAAACATATTTGGACTCTTTTCTTGCTTTTTATTCCACATAATGGTCCCACTGATCTTTGTTAGCCTTAGTAGCTTGGCTATTAAAAAGTTATACCAAATGTGGGTAAGAGAGCAATGAAAATCTAAAATCTAATTAGTCATAATGCTGAATTTGCATGCACTGAGTATAAGTTTGTATATTTTTTCTTGATTTCAAGATCAAACACATTCACACTCTGACATTGACCGGAATTCAATACGTTGCGCACCTCTAACATTTTTGAAACCATAATTGATCAAAACCTCAGTGTGTCTTAATGCTGTTAACTAATTCAGCAAAGTGCTGTTGCACAGTACGTTGCCTAGAGCTTCCTGGTCCCTTTTAAAATGAAAGCACAAGGCAGATTTTATATCTATTTTTTTCCTGTTCCTTAGGTCTTCATCTTTCCATGTTTTCTTAAAAAGTGGGTGTGTGCAGTTCCAAGCTATCTGTCACAAAGGGTGCCCTGCGACTTTGCCTCAGGCTGTCGTTATAAATCTCTACTTCCTCTATACCTTTTATGTTTGTGGAGTTACTCATCTGTGTTTTGCAGATGAGTAACGAAAAGAAAAGGGGAAAAAGCAAACGATCATGACTGACAAACAGAAAACTTTGTTTGTCAAGTTTTCTGACAAACAAAGTTTGTCCATTTCTAACCTGGGGGGGTTGGAAATGGAATTGTTACCTTTGAAGGTGTGTTTGTGGTGCACTAGGGAGAAGGATTGTGGCAGGATGAGTCTCCTGTGTGTTTTGTCAGTGGAACATGGTGTAATTTGACCTCCAGATTCCCCCGGACCACGTCAATGTAGGAGGGTGTGAATTCTGGGGATGTATGTCGTGCTAATTGGCTATAACCCGGACACTGTAGGGATTTGCATGTTGCCATCACCAGGATTCCTTGAATATCCTTCTAGCAAGCAATGTGTGTCAGTTCAACTGCTTCTTTTATCCCTGGCTGGCCTTCCACCTTGGCACGCCTTTGTTTTTTCCACACAACAGTGGGCGTTGCCAGCTGTCAGAAGGGGAAATGTTATCTCTTGATCGTAGGTAACTTGCCGAACGATTGTTCAGACAGCATACACTCTGCTTTTTAGGAAATGGCTTTTTCAGTCTGTCTGATCACTTGATAACTTGGGTTGGTTTATTGCAAACCCTGCAAACAATGACAAGGAATCTGTTGGTGCTGCTGCGTTAGCAGTTTAGGTGGCATGTTGGGCAATTCAATGTTTGTTCATGTGTGTGCAGATTTGTATGAGGTCAAAGGGGGAAAAAAACTGGCAGACAATATTATTCCAGAAGATAGCGGAACAACTCCTCTTTCCTCTCTATTTATATCTTCCTGCTGGTCCAAGTTCTCTCTTCTGCCCCCTCCTCTCCCTGTATCTCATTCCATTTCTTGGATTGCAAACATAGTGATCATTGTTGAGTTACAAGCCCTGGAGGCTTGTGGGAACTTCTTTTTTATTTTATTTTTTTCTTTTCCTTTATTTAACCAGGTAAACCCCATTGAGATCTGGATCTCATTTTCAAGAGGGACCTGGGCAGAAGTCTGGTTACAAAATAAAACTAATTAATACATATGCACAAGTGTAAAAACTCCTCGTTGGGTGTCTCTCTGTGCATCCTTACTTTGTGCGCGTCCATACACAGGGGTGGGCAGATCAATTCATAATATTGATAATAACACCTCGATAGTATCAGATTGATGCTTTAGTTTCAGATTTCTTTTTGAAATTATACTTTATTGTTGTATTACAGTTTCTTAAATCTGCTACAGCGATTTGTTTTTATTTCCTTTGAGATTATAATTTTTTTCCCACTTTATTTATTTAGGAAAAAATACACACAAATTAGCTTTTTGCAATTTTTTTTCATTGTGTTATATTTTGTAGACAAAAATAAACTTGTCTTAGTTTTTGGAAGAAAGGAAGAACCACATATCACATAGAGGTCAACATTTTGATGAGGTATCCAACTTAAATTTAAAAAGAGAGGGTTGGTATCAGCCTTACTGGCCCTGTGTTTATCTGGTGTTTGATCATCTACTAGCCACATTCATACAAATAGTAACTTGAAGCGCTTTGAGGTAGTCAGAGCTTGTGAGTCTTATCTAGTGTCACCGCAGATCTAGATGAACGAGAGCGTGAATTTTTAAAACAGTTCCTTCCAATTTTAATGTTATGTTATTTCGAGCATTTTTGTTTACAATCTGCATGACTCTTCTCAGTTATAGTGCAGGACTTTTTCCCTTTCACATACAACGCTGTTATTTGTCAGGAGGAAATTTGCCTAACGTCTTGGTGGGTGAATCTGCAGCTGCCTTTCCATCCTGTGTTGTAGATTGCATGTTTTCATTTAAAGGCTGTGCTCCAATGCCTCCTGCTTTGAAAAAGAAATGCCTGATTGGTGTTTATCATTTATATACATATATAAAAAACAAATACACCACTGTGGAAACTAATCACATTCAAACACAGAATGCGCCGTTTGTGTGTCGAGTTTATTGTTTTTAGTTTGCTGTGGCAGGAAAATTGCAGACTGGGCCACGCATAGCTGCCTGCATTTCTCCTTGCAAGAGTAGCGGAGATCTCTGTTGTTGCTAAGATTAACAGAAATGCCAAAGGCCCTCGGCATAGCAGGTGTCTGAGTTGTCTGTTCCTTCTTTCTCTGTAAACACCATGGAAAGCAGAAGCGTTAGAGTTAAGAGTGTCGTTAGATGTGAAGTTGTGTTTTGTGACTTTATTTAACATTGTTGACAACATCTCTAAGGAAATGATGACACTGTATTTTGGGCAAATGTGGCAGACTAATAACAATAACCTCCCATACCAGAGTATACCATGCAAAAAGTGTTTTCCTTTTTCTTTTCTCTGGAGCTTCAACCTTAACAAAACTTGTTTTACATTCAGTTCAAATACTGAGGCAGACTGTGCTTTGAGTACTCACTAAGTGAGCAAAGCATTTGCTCACCTAAAATCTCTTATCTCTGTTTTTCTCCTTGAATTATTAGAAAGAAAATGAGTCTGAACTGTTGACTAAAAAGCACCTGCTGAAGAAAACGGTTTTAACCTCTGCCATGCGAGGCTGTATGAGCTTTCAAAAAGAAAAGTTGGCAATGGAAGAAACACGTTAAGCTGCTGCTTTATTCCCCATCCTGTTTCTGATGTACCTGCTAACCCAAAGCTGTTTTCACACCCCATCTGTAGCAGGCATGTGCACTGTAGCAACAGAACTGGAAAGCAGAAATAACTAAACATAATGTGTACGGTTTGATTGTTAAGGCCGGTGCCTTCCGTTTTTATTTATAAGTTATAAATCACAGCAGTCACAGTCTTTGCCAAATATTCTCCGTGGAATATCCAGAGTCATTCTGAGCAGGCTGTTTTCTTCTGAATTAAAGCAATTCTGCAAAACTGAGTGGGGCAGAGTCCCTCCACAGGGATATAAATGACTCATAACACAAACACTTAATGGTAGCCACACTCCTTTTCTCCCCTTCGACACATAAAACCTTTGTTTGTAAAATGCATTTTATATTTAACATTTAACTTTAATTAATAATGCAAAAAAAAAAAAAAAAAAAATCTGTAAGGGGGAAATACCTTTCACTGCGCATCTTATTCTACATAAGATATGTGTAGCATCTGAAAGCTTGGTATATAGAACTAATAGAACTTTGCTGCTCCGACCCACTACCACTCCCACTCAAAGCACAGTCTGCCTCAGTAGATTTTATAGAAAGCATATTGTGCAGAAGCTGCTCCCCCTCCTTTTCTTTGCCCTTGTCTCTCCCTCTGCTGCGATAATTAGTAGTGGGGTAATACTAGAGGTGGGTTGGGGAGTTGAACGCAGAGTTCCAAAGCTTAGAAATCCCCTCCGCTGGTGTAAGTACAGCAGAAATGCCTCCCACTTTAACATGATCACCTCAAGTGTTGTCAAATGAAGCATGCTAAATCAGCAAAAGGCAGCAGAACTTTAAGCCCAGACAGCAAAACGTCCTGCCTCAGATTTCTTCTTTTCAGATCGGGCTATGTCACAAAAACACACAGATTTCCAGCTTGTGGCTTCAAAATCTACTTTTCAGCACACGTTAGACGACGTTACAGGTGTCTATTGTGTGAGACTAGGCTTTGTGGAGCAAACCTCATCTCTATTCACCTCCATGCCTTGAACATCTGCTGCCTGAGGGCACTCTGGTGATCATTAACCCCTACCAAGCTCTGCACCTCTGCCTTTGTTCGCTGCAGAGAGGAAGCAGATAACTTTGAGCCTCTTTTAACGTCACGTGTTGGAAGCGGGATGCGGTGTTTTGCTTGCATACATTCCATCTGAAACTCTCAGCGACTTAAATAAGGAATGACTTTACCGTACTTGGTGCGTCTCTAGCTACGCATCTGCCCCGACCGCACTTGGACAGAACATACTTTCTGTGGTTTGCAGCTCATCCCATTGATTCTTTTTATTATTATTTTTTAATGTCGGAATAATGCGTATGTTCCCCGAGTGGCTTCTGTGTGTGCTTATGTTTACATGTACACATGCTGCTGATGAAAGGCAAAGCCAGCTTTTTGGCTGCCCAAACAGAAACCCAATCTGCTCATATGTTCCTGGGGAAAACAAACTTGGGTTTAAATTGAGAACTGTCAGAACTCTTTAACTTTTATAGTTTCACTGAAGTGGAGTAAGAACTTTTCTCCTTTTTTTCTTCCATCCAGAAACTTCAGACCTTTCAAAGCCTCAGCTGGCCTGGATTCTCGTCCTCGGATGGCTTCAAGTCCAGCCTGAGCGGGCGCTCGTTCGATCCCGCCGGCCAGGAGGCGGACTTCGCTGCTGTGTCCGAGCGGGGGCTGGAGTCGCGGAAGGACATGGCGGCGGACGACGAGGAAGAGGACTCGTCCTACGGGGAGCTGGACAGCGATTCCGTTTGCAGTGTGGACTCGCGGCCCGGTTCCCCTGCGTGCTGCACTGTGGACAGTAAACGCACCCTCTGGAAGGGTGACTGCGTGAAACAGAGGGATATTTTCCAGCTCGGTGGGGAGTTGGACCTTGAGCAGATTGAAAGAAACTGAACATCCACTGTAAGGTCACATTTAATGTACCGAGAGGTGACTAATGAAATGCCATGAAAGGGATAAGATACTGAAAGGACTAGGAAGTGACCCATAATGAAATATTAAGTATGTTGCCGAAGGTTAGCTTCTGAATTTCACATATGCCTTGAACATTCTTTCTGCTTTAACCAAAAAAGCAGCACCCTTTGAGGATTTTTTTAAATTTTTTATTTCTTATGAGTTGGTGATTTGACTTACCTCAGGAGTGGAAAATTGGGGGTTTCTGTCTTAAAAAGCGTCTCCTAATCCTCAATCTCTTTCCAACCTGATAATCTTTCCAAAGTCAGCTCACTTTAGTTTTTTATTTTTTTTTTAGTACTGTAGTAGTAGCTGAGCTCACCTGTATTGAGCTCAGATTTGCTATTTTCAGAGTAATCTGAAAGTTGGGGATGAAACAGAGACAAAGAGGTCTTCTTTCAGACATTCAATTTTGTTTTTCTCCTTTGTCTGTTGAGCGCACACATAAATCTTTTATGTTTGAATGTAGGCTCCATAAGCTTTATAAAGAGTTGAAGAAAAAAAAAAAAGAAAATCAAAAAGTGCCTTCTTTTGAATGCTTGTTCTTGTAGTTCTTTTCAAGGAGAAAAGCCTCACCCTAAAGCCACTGTCTCTGACGTTTATATGCAAAATGTATATTTGAATTAAACACTGAATCTCTTTTTGGGTTCAAACAGCAGTGTGTATTTTTCTACATTTTTTTTTTTTTTTTTTGGAGGGGGGGGATTTTTTTATATGTTGTTTGCAAAGGAGCAAAGATTTCAAGGCCTTTCTTCTAACTGAATGGAAATAAATTCACAACCTGCACAAATACGTCTGGTTTATTTGCTTCTTTCATTTCTGCACCAGGCAGATTTCTAGATCAAAGTTAAAATGAAAAGTTTCCAGGTGCTCTTTAGAAGCTGCACCCTCTCCCCCACAGTCACTTCCTGCATCATGTTTCTGAACGACTATTTTTTTTAATACTCTCTTTTCAATCTTCTGCAGTATTTTCAGATTTTTATTTACTGGTAAAGTTGCATTTATTGTTCTTTTCTTGAAGTTTTTCCAAAATTTGTCAAGAAGTTTTACTATATTTTACTGTGATTAAATACTATTGACCACATAACACTCAGATTTTTAAAATAAAAATAGAAAAATTGTAGCCTGCATTTCAGCAGTCTTCACTGTGGCATCCCTAAAAAAAACAGTTGCCTTACATGCAGCTGTTCTGTGAAAATCCCAAAGGTTTGTCAGAGGATGTTTGTGAACCGGCAACAACATAAAGAGTAAGGGAATTACCAGGCAGGTCAGAAGAATAATTGTATGCAAGATTCAGTGAAAAAAATAAATAAATAAATTGTGTTCAGGATAAAAAAAAAAAAAAAAAATTTGATCTGAATCTTCTTTTTTCCTATGACACTCCAGGCAAAAACATGTATCAGAGAAGCAGCCAAGAGGCCTACAGCAACTGTGGGGTAGCTGGAGAAATCCACAGCTCAGATCTGGCATTGTTGAGTAGAAAGAAGACGATAGTCATAGGTTTTATTTTAGACTGCAATAAACCATGTAGAAGAAGATGCTCTGGGTAGATGAAAAATATTAGTTTTTGTTTGAATGCAGGAATCTAATAATCCATCCTGTACACGTCATCCCCTTGGTGACGGATGGTGGGGGCAGCATATTGCTGTGGGAATGCTTTTTCTTCAACAGGCAAGAAGGCTGATCAGAGCTAATGGGAAAATGGATGGAGTGGAACAAAAAAGCTTCAGACAGGCACAGAGATTCACCTTCTAGCATTACAACAACCCCAAACATACAGCAAAAGATACTATAGAGACAGTAATATCTAATGTATCAGAAAGGCCTAGTCTAAGTAGGTCTAATTGTGAATTTCTGGCAAGGCTTTGCAGCTGTAATTGTGGCAAAAGATGACTCCACAAAAATTGACTCCGATGTTTTGGAAGCGTACAATAATGCTCTACAAATTTCCAACAAATGAGTATTTTCAGTTAACGGTTTAAATTCGATAAAATGTGAAAGAGTTAAAGGAGGTAAGGCACTGTATGGGTTGGCACACAGCAGATAAACAAATTGTAGAGGAAAAACACATACTCCAGATTTATCCAAGAGAGTTTTCAGTATGAGTTCTTTCTCACGCTTTTGGCTCTCATGCCAAAAGGACTGTTTGTTCCAGTACGGATCATGTTTTGGCTTAATTACAATATTTCACAACGCTCCCTGTGTGTGTGTGTGTGTGTCTGCATTTATTTATCTAATTCTGCATCACCGTCCACCTACAGATTATCATTGATTATCAACCACTTTATTGGATGCATGAGATTAGCAAGATGAAGGAATGCTTTATAATTACTGGAGAATGTTTTGTAGTCATATTGAACGACATCCAACTGGTCAAGAAGCCATTTATTAGCTCAGTATGTTTTTGTTGAACTTTTGATAAGTCAGGAGTGAAAATATTTGTTCAAAGGTACCGTTTTATTCTCATGAGTGGGTGCGATTACGATCTGTACTTTCCTAAAGGATTGCCCATGACCCCAAAATAAAGAGGCAGGAAGCCCAGACTTGGAATATTCCTGGCCTGCAACTCAGCAGTGACCAGAGGAGGTGACATCAGGAGAAAATACCTCAGGACTTCTGAAGCGGGCAGACAGAGGGAAGACACGTCATCAAGGCGAGGTTTTTTTCCTCCCAGGGATTTCCTATCATGTCTGATGTCAGGCCAGACACACTTACAGCACCTGCCGCCTCAACAACACGTACTCGTGTGGATGTCTGCGTCCAGGCTGCAGCGACGTTATTAGACACCAGGGGATGCATGTCTGAAGCACAGAAAGGGGACTGATTGTTTTTCCAACACAGGGGATAAAAGCACAGGCTTGCTGAACTGTGTTTATGCTCAAAACAGGATGCAACAAGCAGTTGCCGCTTTTCCTCCTGCGCTGGCCTTGGAGGAAGGTGAACTCTGTCATCTCAGCGCTCAGCCTTCGCCTTACACAACAATGCACCCAAACACGTACAGCATGGAATCTCATGCTGTACGAGACCCTGAAAGTAGATTCAGCATGTGATCATCCTTTGCACACAGAAAGTTTATCACCTACACCCATAAAAACCTCTAACTGCCCCATGCCTGCATTTTTATTCCTTGTTGGTAGGACATTAGTTTAGTCCTTCTCTTTTTCACTGGGCTGGAAACAACATGCTGTTACTACAACATTTGCCCATTGCTTCCATGCGCACGCATACACACGCTTCCTCTCTCATGGGAAGTGGCAGGAAAACTGGGGGAGAGAGTTAATATCTGAGCTAAAAACACTATAAATAGGGAGCATTGTAGTTGTAGTTGGCAGATGTGGACGGTGAGAGGGAGACAGGAAAGGCCATGTTAGACAAATTTACTGCTCAACCTCGATTACATGTGGGAAAACACTGGCTGAGCAAAGGGCTCTGCTTAAGTCTTTGCGAACTTGTTCTAACTTTGCTGTGGGGTCTTCAAGGGAACTGGACTTATGACATTATAATAATTTATGTATCTTCATGCTCAATAAAACACTGATTATTTTAACCATATATGTGTGTGTGTGTGTGGGGGTGTGTGTGTGTGTGTGCATTTTAGGCTTACATGGTTTGGCTTTGGCATTGAAAGGTCCTAAAATCAGAAAAAAAATCAGTATGTGTGTGCAGTTCTATGAAAAGGCTGAGGCTTTTTTCTTTTAGCACATAATAGCCACAAACTTCAATGTATTTTATTGTGACAGACAAATACGGAGTAGGATAAATGGGAGGAAAACAATGCAAGACATTTAAGGCAAAGCAAACTGTTAATACCTTGAGAAGAATGGTAAAAAAAAAAAAAAATATATATATATATAACAGTAGAGGCACTGCTAAATGTAGCAGTATGCCTTGTAGGCTCTGAACGCCCCACACAAGTGCCTGAATGTAAATAGCTGCGGAGCCGGCTGTAAAAAGGAGCCGAGTAATTTCTTCACATTACTTATAAGTAATGTCATTTCTTCACATTACTTATTTTACATTATACATTTGTAAAATAAGTTTATGGCTGTAAAATGATAAGCTAAGACGCCTTTTGTATTGTAAATTTGTTGCCTCATACTAGAGTGCATGATAGTCAATAAAGGTGAATGAACCCCCGCCCAATGACCCTGTGATCACTGAAACAATCGTTACACTTTTGATTTGCAGCTAAATAAACACAAGAATAAAGTTGCCTTGTATCAGAACTAATATTGATTTGAGTATTGATTTAAACCAGAGTTCTGTGGCAGTTCATAGATTTCTGTTTTGTTTCTATCAGGTATTTTTCATTCACTAGTCTTGCATATCCCATAGTCTTCAGCTCCCTATTAGTGTGATATCTGCTGTCCTGAGTCACAATAACACTGTGTGAATTGTTTTCTTATGAACATCTGGACTAAAAAGTATAGTTGTCAACAACTTGCAACTTTCTTGGAGCTGGGACAAATACGTGTCTGCAAGAAGATCTACGATTTTCTCTAGTTTAGAAGAAACACAGTTGAAATAGCCAAGAGGCATAACATAGATAAAGAGATTAATTCACAAAATATTGTGCAAGTAAAACTCTGAAGTATGTTGACCTGCTTGAAAAGCATGCTGCTGAGGTGGATGTGGTTGCATTTAAAGAGTTATACATTTTATTAGGTTTTAATCAAATTGTTGTTTTCTGGCACAGTTATTGATTGTCCTCTTTTAACTTTTCTTAACAGCTATAGATTTGTAGGTAAAGTTACTTATAAAAATGTGTTACTGGTCAAGATTTTGTTTCAATAAAGTTTCTTTTTTTTTCTAAATGAGGTAAAAATTGACCTGTATGTTGTCTGATTTGCTAAGGAGAGTAAATCGTTTTTTTTTTTTAAATGACAAAAAGAATTGCTTTTGAACAATACCATAATAATACCATAATACCATGACTCCCTCAGAATATTTTTGCTAAACTGTTTAATAAAATTAAATCTCTCTCTCTCGCTCGCTCTCTCTCTCTCTCTATATATAATATAAAAATATATTTTATTTTTATATTATATGTATATCGGGGGACTGGAAACCCCGAGATCAAAGTGGGAAACACCCTCAAAGGTGGTGGAGAATGTCCGAGCTAAGATCCTGTGGGACTTCCAGATCCAGACAGACAAAATGGTAAGGTCGAACCAACCGGACATTGTCGTAGTGGATAAACAACAGAAGAAAGCCGTTGTGGTGGATGTAGCAATACCAAGTGACTGCAACATCAGAAAAAAGGAGCATGAGAAAATGGAGAAATACCAGGG
>CAEGAD010029531.1:0-38350 GCA_903067055.1 Poeciliopsis paucimaculata
TTCGAGGAGGACTCCATAGACATCCCGGACAACCCCCCGGCCGGCATTTACACCAACATCAACGTCTTTGAGAACTACGATGCCACCAAGGCGTACAGCAGTATAGTTGATGAGTATTTCTGGGGGAAACCTCCCTGCACCGGAGACTTCTTCATCATAATCTTCAACAAATCAACAAAAATTAGCAGAATCAAAATAGTGACAGGGACGGAGGATCGGCAAAATGACATCCTTCACCACGGAGCTCTGGAAGTAGGCCAGAAGTCTGTGGAGACCAAACAAGGAAGACAGTGTACATCCTACATCACATTAGGAGAATTTAAAGTGGGCAACATTGAGATTAATGACGTGGACCACAAGATTGGCTTTGACATTGAGTGTGTCAGAATAGTTGTCACAGCTAGTCAGAAAGAATGGCTCATCATCAGAACTATCAGCCTCTGGACCACACCGCCTATCGGTCAGTTAAAGTAGGAATGTTGAGGTCTTTCTGTACTTTTTAGTTTGATACGACAAGTTCATTTTGGACTTTTACTGTGCTGTAAATTTAAACCAATCCATATTCTCATGGGTTGCTTAAAGATTTGTATATTTTCATTGTGAAGCATCGACAACAGAACTGCTGTGTACATAACGCCATTTGTAATACAATGTTCATTTTCTGAGGATCTATTTATAAAAAAAAATATTTACACACTGCTGGAACTATCTGGCTTTTTTTTTTTTAAGTCTTGCTAGTAATTTTAAGTCATAGATCTTAGATCTTTCAGTTTTCAAAAGTGTAAGACCTTACTTTAAAGAAAATAGTTATTTCCCAAAGTTAAAGGTTGTTTCAGTGTTTGCTTTGTCCTTTGCTGCCATCTGGTGGTACATTACAAAACTCAGAAATAATTTTCAAATCAACATGTTTATGTTTTATATTATATTATATTATATTATATTATATTATATTATATTATATTATATTATATTATATTATATTATATTATATTACATTATATTATACAAAAAGAACATGCAAACTCCAAAAAGAAAGACATTCTATCAGCCGGTTTATTAGATATGATCTTAAATTAACAGTCTTTGGTTGTACAATATAGAAACGTTCAAGGGATTTGAATACTATTTAAATTTATGAAAATTTGTGTTTACAATGTCATAGAAATGCAAATAAAAATAGTATAATTATTATAAAATTCTAGTAAGATAAAGATAAGGGGACTAAGAGGAATGAGTAAGTTTGCGCGGCTCTGTGACTTTACTAGTATTGCCTTTTAATCATGTTCTTTGTTTTTTATTAATTTTTTTAATTTAAAGTCATGCTTACAATCTGTTGTGGCAGGAAACAAATGAAAGCACAACCTTCTGAAACGACGTCCGACAATTTACTTACAGTTCAGCGGGTTAAACCACATGAACAAGGAGGTAAATTATGAACAAATATTTAAAAACCTTCGAACAGAAATGACCCAAATCCACCTGCGCCGAACAGCGAAGTGACGGTGATTGCGTCATCAAGCCGCGCCGCTGCGTGTTGTTGTGTTTGTCAAAGCAAGTTCTCAGCGGAGGCAGCAGCGGAAGACTCAACTTTCTGGACTAAAAGTGTGGTGAGTTTGAATCACGTTAATAATGTTCTCCGTCATAATCTTCTTTATGGTCACAGCGTTTCTTGTTCGTTGCTAGCATGTAGCCGCCTCGCTTCGGTTTTGCAGCAGAGCCGCTGCTTCTTGCTAGCTGATATAGCTTATCAGTAGAACTTTGAATTTGAACGACAGCTTCGGTTCGGTTGAGTTTGGTCCGAAATGAATGCTTTAAAAATGTTAATAATTGGAAGTGGTTAGCTGGAGCCGAGTTCGCGTTTTAGCTTATTTGGTTTCAAATGGTTCTCAGTTGGCCAGCAGTCTGTATACAACGGTCCGTTAACACATTGTTAGAAATATTTTTTATTTTTTTTAACATAGACGTTCATGTTACAACAACTGCTTAATAATACATGTATCAGTAAAGTTTTATTTAAACTATACAGACTTATTTACCACGGGGCTGCATAGTATTGGGAAATCTGCCAGCTGAAATGTTGTTGAGTGTTGCCATGGCATCAAATGTTGGTACATTACCTACATCTCAGTCATTCCTCGCCTTCTCACCTCTTATCACGATGTTACTGACACGGTGGACTTTAGTTTCTGGGCTCGGCCATCTTTTCACGTGCGTCAGGTGTCAGCTCCATCCATTTGAGGAACTCTTCATTCCAACAAAGTCCTCTGGTACTTTGTTACACACTGACATTGTTATGATTGTACAATATCGGTTCATTGTGCAACCCTGATTTGTTGGATACAGTACTGTCGGTGTTTTCATGTCCTGAATGTTTTTGTACAGCCACACCAAAGGTGTTTGCAACAAACCGCACAACTAAGTAATGAGTTACACACACCTGTTCTCCTCTCTCGGCTACCCAGCTGTAAATATTGAAACTATTCAGGACTTCTGGGCTCTTAAGTTTACCAGACATAGAACAAGACATGATTACCACAAGTCTGAGTATCTATTAGTGTTTTGTATATAATTCAGGGTTTCCCCCAGTGTATTATAAGCCTGGCGGGCCACCAGGCTAAGCATTGCATGTTTATTTAAGTCTTTTAACAATGTTTGCACGTTTTAAGACTTTATAGTTGGTGTTCAGGTATTAATAATTCAACCTTTCAATAATACATAATTATCAAGTGATTTCTTCAAATTTCCTGTCAACTTTAAACATTTTTTAACTCAAAAACACGACGGGCCGCTGGATGAATGACTGCCCTAGCACCCAGCGACGAGGCTTAGCAAGTCTTCATTTAATTTGATATAAAAATCTATAATATAATCTAAACCTTCTTTTTCTAAAATTGGAAAGCAACCAGTATTCCACCTGCTGTTAAGATATTGTATTGTTTATTATGAGTATAATATTGTTATCTATGCCATTCATTTAATATTGTTTTGGTTTAAAAATATAGGTATCGGCCAAAGTAAATTCAGAAATACTGTTGTGAACCTAGACGGAAGTTAAATGTTCTTGTAACTCATATTATTCAAAAGTTCTTGTAGCAGTCTGTGTTGCTGCAGATCTGAAGAAGCTTCTGACTGAAGACACTCGTTGTAAAGCAGTGTCATGAAGAAGCTCAGGGTTATTTGCGATGTTCTTGGTTTTACGACGAATCATCCTTTGCACTGCCATCTACTATGTCGTTCTCACACGCACACACACACCCACACACACACACACACACACACCCTCCTTCAGTCTTGCACACTGTGGTCGTTATAGAGATGGGTAATTGATGAGGCCTCCACCTGTGTTTCTGACAAAGCAGATCAGAATAAGGACATAAATAAGCAGTGACTCGATTAGTCGCACGTTAAATAAAAACGAGCTTCATCATTTCCATTCTGATAATTAATATTTCTTGAAGGAAAATTTTGTTCACAGAGACTTCATGATCCATTTTATTTCTGGTGTGTAAATTGTAAGCAATTTTTGTATTTTTTTTTTAATCTTTGGTTTTATGTTTTATTTTGGCTAATTAAAATATCTTCCAGTTCCTGTATGGAATGTGGTGCACAAAATTAAAGTTTATTGCGAGGGTGAACTAACATTATTATGCCATTGTAAAAAATGACTAAATAAATCACCAGGACAATTTATTGTAAAAATTGTTATTGTGACAGACATAAATATAAAAACAGAAAACAAACGCCTCATAAATTGAGTAAATTACATCTTCTGTAAGTGCAGAATATTATTCAGTTTTTGTTTTTATGCTCTATAGATTATTATAATTTTAGCCAGCTGATTTTAGCTGATTTGGCTGGCAGTTTCAGTTTTAAAACACATTTATATACATTTTTCATTTAATTTCATTCAATCTGTATTTTCACAGGACCAAAAATTATTGCGATTCATCCGTTAGGCTGGAGGTGGTACGCTTTCAGCCTCCACACTGCGACTGTTCATGTTCATCACACATATTTCAAAACAACTAGATCTGACTTTCCTGTTGGTACAGGAAGTGGTGTGGCTGCCTTTGGTTGAAACAGAAATGTTCTCTGTCATCTCAACATTTCTTCAGCTTATAAAAGATTCCTCATAAAGTCAAGAAATCTACTGACAGCCTTGAGCGTCCCCTTCATAAGAGCCGTGTACAACAACAGTGTCTTCAGTCAGAGGCTCCGTGTGCAGTGTGAACGCAGCCTTAGAGAACATTTGATCTGTTTTAAGAAGTTCGTTTTGCCAGCAGGTGCTGCAGAACTGAATGAAGTGCTGCCCCCTGCTGGACGGTAAAGTGCTGCCGCTGCTTCCAGGATGGGCCAGCAAATCTCAGGTCAGATAAACCATCTGCCTGAGAAGCTGGTAAAACATGCTGGACTGGTCCGAGAGAGTGGCTACCTGACCTACGAGGAGTTCCTGGGCAGAGTGGCTGAGCTTAACGACGTGTGAGTCTCGGCACCAAATTCGGTCATTTTCATCACGCATTTACATCAGTGCCAACAGACTTTGGCACTTCAGATGAAGTATGTCGGAAAACCTTCAGGTCGAATCCGTTTTATTTGTTGATCATGTTTTCTCTCCTCTCAGGACGGCCAAGCTAGCTGCCGGGCAGCAGAAGCACCTTCTGTTTGAGGTCCTGCCCGGTTCTGATGCCTCGGCCTTATGGAAGGTGGCCGTCCGGATCGTCTGCACCAAGGTGACATCCAGAGTGGCGCCGGTCCACATTCAACTGTGTTTGAATTCAAACGTATTTCACTAAAGACAGCACACCAAACAATGTCACATGCTGAAAACAGAGCAACTGTTGTTTTCTAGCAACAGGCTAATTTTACAAACCCAGTCCTTTGTTGGACCTTTTTACTCTTAAAGAACTTAAAGTGGAAGATTTCCGTCACATATGCTAAATTACTGTGACTATTAACAAAAAGAAAAAGATGACAATGCGTCTTAGAGAGAAACAAATTCTCCACAACTGTTTTATCAGAACACATGGGATCGCAGTAGAACTATGGAAATATACTCATATGTAGATCATCCAGTAGGACATTGTGCATGTTTTAGATTTTTAATTGTTGATGGGTTTGAGTTTTCTTTTTTTTCTTTTTTTTTTTTTATATTTAGTTGTTCCTGTTGAATTTGTCCCCAAAGTTAGAAGAACAAACAAAATGTCTTCACTTTCAAAAATATTAAGAACGCACCAATAAATTGGCCTTGACCTCCTTAACCCTTTTGGGTGATGGACGATCTGGTGTGAATTTGTCGTCTCTCAGATAAACAAGGAGAACGGCGTGGTGGAGGCATCTCGCATCATGAACCTGTATCAGTTCATCCAGCTGTACCGGGACATCACCAGCCAGGCGGCTGAGGTTCTGTCAGCAGAGGGCGCCGTCAGGGGCTCGTCCGCCCAGCTGCCGTCCACGGACTCCTGCCAGGCCAGCATGTGGATGGGGAGGTCAGGACACAGGAGTGGCTCTTCTTCAACAGGGAGCGTTCACGTTTTTAATTAGTGGGGGCAGAAAATAAAACCATATGTTGTTTTCTTTCAAGTGTTCTGAAGGCAGAAATGGTTTTGCAAGGTGCTGTAGAGCTGAAGTGGTGTGTGTTATTGTGTTATTGTGTGCAGGGTGAAGCAGCTGACCGACCAGGAGGAGTGCTGCATCTGCATGGACGGAAAGGCCGACCTCATCCTGCCCTGCGCTCACAGCTTCTGTCAGAAATGCATCGACAAATGGTGACGCTCGCTTTGTTGTTGTTTTTTTTAAAATTATTTTATTCACACATAAGAACAATAAGATTAATAAAGCAACTGTGAGGCGGTGCACTTTTGCAAATGTTTTTTTTTTCTTCTTCTTCTTTAAATCTTTAATATAGAGTCAGAATAAAAGAAGTCCCCAAACGGGTCCCTGAGGAACCCAACAAACTAACGTAGCTCTGTTAGCAGCGCCAGGGTTTCTGCCAGGTGGTTGGGGCGCTGCTGTGTTTTTGAGTTAAAAAAATGTTTAAAGTTGACAGGAAATCTTAAAATATCACATGATAATTATGTTATTGGAAGATTAATGCTTGAATACGGACTATAAATTCCGTAAAAATGCAAACTTTTAAAAAAAATAAAAATAAATCAACAATGCTTAGCCTGGTGGGAGCACAAGTAAAGCCTGGCAGACCGCCAGGCTTATAATCCACTGGAGCAGTGTGATTGCTGATATGAACGTATTGTTTATGCCGTAGTCGTTTATGGTGGCTTCTCATTGACGTTGCGTGGCGTTTTTCTGCGTTGGCAGGAGCGGCCGCAGCCGGAACTGTCCCATCTGCCGGCTGCAGGTGACGGCTGCCAACGACTCGTGGGTGATGTCCGACTTCCCCTCAGAGGACGAAGTGGTCAGCTACATCCTGAACCTGGCTGATGAGGCGGGCCACCCACACCAGCCTTAACACACCGCGCACAGTAAGGGAGGCCAGCCCTTCACCTGATTAAACACACAGTGACACTTTGACTGGGGAGATCTTTATGTTCCACGTAAACGGTAACCAGTAGCGTCTTCTTTGTGTTTAAACGGCAGACACCACGTGACTGTTCAAGGCCTCAAATTCCCAGAATGCACTTGGCAGCCTGAGTGTTCCTCCTTGTGTTCTGTGTTGTTCCAAACCGGACTGTGCTCCATAACATAACACACACACACACACACACACACGCCCTCACGCACTCACACAGCTCTGGTGAGACGTTCACATGTACTTGTCATCAGCATGAATCATTTTGGGCTTTTAATGATGAATCTGAACTGGTTCAAATATACATTCGGATACAATTCATATGAATTCATATTCAGAAATAGTTTGTGGATCCCAAGGGAAAATTAAAAATTTAAATTAAAATTATGATGTAAAATTGACTCTTTTTTTTGTTTTGTTTTGTTTTTTGTTTTTTTGTTTTTAGCATTACGTCATGTCATAATGTTATGTTTTCATAAAAAATGTACCTGGAGGGTTACCTTGATTCTTCTATGCACATTTGGTTGCCATGGAGATTCAATGATTTTCTCGTTCAGCTGTACAAAACGCCTGGGCGGACCTGGCCCCGCCTTCGACGACAAAGCTCCTCCCCAGAGTTGCAGTTTTCAAGCTTCCAAGCTTCTGCCTCACAGAGCAGCCCTCTGCTCAGCTCCTTCAGACTAGCCAGCATCAATTAGCAAACACCTGGTGGAACTGAGCATCTGCTGAGTTATTTCTCAGTGAAATGTTGGTAAAGGGTTAATAGAGGAGCCATGTTGGGATGACTTCCTGAGGGAGTTTCAGAGAGTGGGAGCTTCATAAAGAGACAGAGACCCAATTTCAATGGGTTAAATTACGTCGTATTTGATATTTTTGTCAATTTTATAACAACTGAAGGTAACACACTTACTTGATGTGACTGGAAAATTCATAACACTGCCTCTTTAAGATTCTTCAAAGAATAGCTATAGATCTTTACCAGCCTTTAGAGACTTATAGTACTGCAAGAATATTCAATTCAATTAAAATATTACTTTAATGATCCTGAAGGGAAATTAAAAACATATATAGATATTGTTGCATTTCAGGCAATAAAATGTTTATTTTCTTATATGAAAAAGAAATTTCATAATTTATTTGCATCCTTTAATGTATTTCTGGAGGTTTTACTAAAATAATCATACATTGCATATCAACAGAGATATTTTGTATTTTCTTCGCATTATTCAGCTCTTATGTGTTTCTTTCTTCTGTTTTTCTCACCAGTTTTCCAGTCGACCTCCAATCTTTAAAAAGTCTGATCTACAGATTCTGATTTTGGGACAATTTTTTATTTAGTTATTTATTTTTGCCTGAGAAGTTGCTAAATGTAGCTAAGCAACGGGAGAAAGACCTAAAAGCCCAAAATGAAGGACGTTCATGCTTCCATTAGGTCCTGTTTTCTGTTTTCTCCTTGAGTTGTAATCGTTTGGGCCGAGTTCACTGAGCTGTAGCGCCACTGAAACCAGTCCTGACAGAAACCTGATGTTGCCTTCACTGCCCTCTCAAACAGGTGGCAATATTTGGGAGCATATATGTGAGTAGGAAAGTGATATTTTCCCACAAAAAAAATAAATAAATAAAAGAAGATAATCTTGGTTTTCCCAATTTCTTTCCCCCCCGCAAATCAAAATCAGACACGTTCCTGTTTTCTGAACTTCTGAAGAAAAGCGGTCTAGTCAAATTTTTTTCCCATCTGCAAAGCCCTGCATGTTTCCCCACTCAATCCCAAATGAGCTCTGAGATGTGAAGCTGTGAAGGAACATGATTCAGATTTTTCTTCAAAAAATGTTTTGGACGAATTGGTTCAAACTTTAATAGAAGGAGTCGGCTAACATGACAGCTTTCCTCACTCTGATAAAATCTCACTTTGCTTTCTAAGAAGTTCTTTTCATTGTACTTATGTGTGTACATAGAAAAATGTACTCTATATTATTGTATAAAAATAAATGAATTCTCATCGCCGCATAAATATGTTTGAATGAGCAAATCTGCTGTTGTTTTCTCATGTCCACTGGTACCACGTTTTCTTTCATTGGGTTCTGTTTGAGTATTTCTGTCTGGTTCTGAGTGCTTCCCGCTCTCAGGTTAATAATTAACTGTGATTTATGGGGCGAACACCCGACCTTAGCTTGACGATTTCACAAATTCAAACCGTACTACGATGGCGTGTCGTAGTAGATATAGAGGAAAATGGGGAGTAAATTAAACTCAGAAACTTTCTGGAGAAAGTGAGCAAATGTTTGAGTTTGAAAAGTTGAAAGTTTGCTTGAAAAAACTCTGAGATTTTGAGGTTAATCTCAGAAAAGTTCAAGGAAAAAAATGTGGAAATTTGCCACTTTTCAAGCTCAGAAATGAGTTTTTTTTTCTGAAGAGATTAGTCTCAGCAGATTCAGCACATTTTCGACTTCAAACTCAGAAATTTGGAACGTTTTTTTCTAGAAAATTTCTGAGATTGGCAGAAATTTTCTCCTCTTTTTTGTCCGTCTACAAAGTCTAGTGTTTAATATTGTACTGTTTCAATACTCACTTTAAGAGCACATGAAAAACCCTGTACTAAAACATTACCATAATAATACTGTAAACCATTGTTTAAACATCATTTAAACAATGTTTTATGTTTAAACATTGTCATGTATCGTCTCCCTTTTTAAAGCTGACCTTTATCATTATTTTCTAGCTTTATTGCCCAGCTCTACGCTCGCGTATTTTCTGATACATGATAGCTCTGATTGTGAAGTATATATGTTCAATAAGATATTTCTATTTCACAAAGACTTTAATGAATTCTGTGTTGATGTGAATTAGTAAGAATGTTTTGTTGATGGTGAGTTTTTGATTTGATCACTGAGCTTTTTTCTTTTTTTATGTTCTCTTAAATTTGAAACTTTTTTATATTTCTATTTTATTTTCTGAATGCTGAATAAAGTTGTGATTTAATGCATTTAATAAATTGTTTAGTTTGCACTTATCTCTTGGTGGAGCTGCTGCACATATCTGACACTATTGATTTTAGGTTTTGCAAACTACTGTAGTTTTTTTTTTTTTTTTTTGTATTTCCACCTTAAGGTTGTAGCATTAACTGTAATTCCACTCACTGAAGTACTTTTTTTTTTTTGCTGGAGTTCTTGCAGTCATAATGCTGTATGTATGGATGTGGATGTAATGAAATCGAAGCCTTGTTAATAAAGAAGCTCGATTTTGCACAAACACTCCGTCGCCTTGCGTATTTACTTACTTAGTCATATTCTTTATCTGCAATAAAAATGTTGCTTTAATTTAAAAAGAAACTCCAACTCAGCAGTACTTTGCAGCTCGAGAACATACATTATTGTAATGTTTTTTTCCGGTCCTAAATTAAAATATGTAGATTTCCTCATAATTTGATCTGGACAACTAGATAAATATGATTACTAAATGTAATCTGCTACATTTAAACATACAAGAGACGCACGTGCTTCAACTTGACAGAAATTGATGTTTTATGTGTTTAAGTTGTGGAAACCTGTTTTCCACTGGATTCTTTAACCTGGACGTGAACCGCATTGTCATTTTTTAGACAGATTGACGTATTAAACATTTGTGTCTGTTTTACAACCTTTATTTAAGTTGTGGAAAAACAGAAATCAGACATTTTGTAAAAGAATGATCTAATCAATTTTAGCTGCTAATATAGTCAAACATGTTTTTTTACTCAAACCGTAAGTCTTTAGTAAAAATCCTTGCAACAGCATAAATTAATCATTATTAATACTTTAATAAAAAGTGACATTTCCCTCATTGAAATTCAGTCATACAGACAAGTTGGTGTATGATAATTGCACGAATGTACTCAAAAGACTAAACCAAAAAAACCAACTTGGTTGGTTTTTTTGGTTTGAAAAGAGGCACATAAATGGTGATATCTGGGCTGGGCGCTCCACCCAGTCTCCAGACACTACATACATTCTTTTTTTGTTTTTTACCCACCCCCAACATTATGAAAAAAAAGTGAAAAAAAAAACAAAAGCCAATAAAACGTAATTTGAAAAAAAAAAAATTCTAGTCAGTGTCCCGTTGTCTGAAGACGCAGCCCAGGCATTTGGGTCGGACCCGTGGGGTCTACAACTCGGCTGGGTTCAGAGCGCTCTCCGTCTTCACGGCGTCCACCAGGAAGCTGAGTTCATTACGCAGAGTCTCGTGGCGGTACGCCATACGGATCTGGGCCACGTTGGTCCGCCGGATGTCGTTGCCTTCTGGTCCGTCTTGAAGGTAGTTGGAGCCGAGAAAATGTTTCTTCTCCTGTGGGTTTAAAACATGCAGCCCATAAACGAAGGAACATTCATGGTACAGAGTTTTTGTGAAGAGGAATCACAAGTCAGGTCAACAATCTGGACATAAGCTAGAGGTTCATATCGATACCAAGTCTGTATCGGATCGATGCTAGCATGGTAAGATCGATGCTTTAGTCTCAGATTCCCTCTTGAAGTTTTATTTTTGGTTTTCGAGTTTCTCAACTCTAACAAAAAGGGTGTTTAGATGTTTTTCTAAAATGTTTATTATTTTCATTTATTTCTTTCTGGAAAAGATGGACAAAAATATATTTTTTGTTTTTATATTCTTTTTTATTGTGAAAATGTGTTATTTTGTCCAAATTCTTTTTTGTTGTTGTAAATTTTAAAGCAAAAACATGTGAAGGTCAGAGGTTTGATGAAATATTAAACTTGAATTAAAAAAGTATCGTTATCAGCAATACTGCCGATGTGTTTACGTAGCATCGGATCGGTATCAAAATATTCTGCATCGCACAACTCTGACATAAATGACATGAGAACAAATACTTCACAGTCCGGACCAGAACTTTTTCGCTAAAAATTTAAGATTGTCTGGTTTCCAAAGGGCTTAGTAGTAAAAAAAATCACAATAAAAGCTAAATAAATAAAAGAATTTTCATTTTTCCATTCATTAAGCCGAGTTGAATGTTCCTGTCCAGTGTTAAAGGCACTACTAGTTTTGAGCACAAGATGGCAGTCTGGGTGTTATCAATAAGAGAAAATGTATTTACTTATTTAATTTGAACAAAAAATGAAAAGTAAAAACAGGAAAGAAATTATAAGAGAAATATTGTCATTCCAGCTGACATGCAATTTTACACAATTTGTCCAAAAAGGAGCAGGTAGAAAATAGATTCCTTTCACACACATCAAAAGTTTCCCTCCACACATCAGATAAACCTTCAATGTCTATTAAACATCTCATTTCTGCCATAACTGTATCATTATTTACGCATTATTAATATGAGCAATTGCAGTTTTGGCCTTTGAGACACACATCTACACAACATAATTTCCTATCAGTTCAGTTTTGGAAAAGTTTTTAAACTGGTTCATATTTGTACTTTGCCCTTGACTGACATTCTTGAAACCAAAGTATTATTGTCTCATATTGAGGTTGGAATCTTTTTTTTTTATACATATTTATATTTTGAAATGCTCAGAGTTAAGTAAATTCCTTCTGTGCACAAACTCTGCAGTCAAAGCTGATTCTGATGAGAAAATGACAGTAATGGATACGTGTATATATTTGTCATGTCGTCGTGTCACGTCTTCAAGGCAACAGTCTATAAAACTAAAAGTTGCCGGTTTCGTTGCTTTTAAGACGGAGACGATCCGTCCGTCTGTACCTGGTGTGAGAGTCCGCTCTGCAGGACGCTGTTCCTGGCGATCTCACACAGATCACATGTGCTCAGCTTCCACAGCTGCGCCGCGATGGCGTACTCCTCCATCAGCGCTTCCTGGACATTCATTTTTAGGAGCACATTAGCAGCTAGACAAACAAAAAAGTGCACCTCAACACTCCCGCAACACCCAATGACGGCTGATCACTCAGAGAAAGCGGTGTGTGTACGCGAGTACGGCGATGTTTGTGACCTTGGTGTAGTGGAACTGCATGGGGTCGTCGGTGGACAGCGACACACACAGGCCTTTGTGCAGAAACTCTCTCAGTGGGTTCTTGGAATACTGGAGGAAGAGGCTGTTGTTGCTCAGTGGGGACATGGCGATCGGGACCTGGGCCAGGTAGTACAGGTACTGCAACACCGGACTCTAAGGAAGACGAGGAAGACGAGGACAAGCATCAGGGATCACCGCTGTAGGTCAACACTCGTTCCGTCTATCAGACGATCCAGAACAACTTGCGTGGAAAGAGAAATCAGTGGGATGAAACCGTCAAAACAAAATCTACTTTTTAAGGTATGTAACAACAACAACAACAAAAATCAATCAATCAATCTCTCTACAACTCATGTCTGTCTTCCTGGTTTCATTGACCGGTAAACCAGAGCAGACTTCAGTAGAAACTGAACTTATTACAGCAAAGTTGCTTTAAATCTGTTCCGTTATTGAACACGCTGCATATGGAAACCTTAGAGTTAAGATAAGAGTTTACATCATCTAGGGCAGGGGGGAGAGTCAAACTCATTTTCATTTTTAGGCCACATCAAGATTATGAATCAATACAACTTGATTGGTCCTTTAAGCTGCTAATGTATTAATAAATAACTGTCTGCCTTTGATAAGTACTTCTTATATTTAAATAATGATGAACATCTTTTTACAATGATCAGTCCCTCCAGCATTTTGTGATTGTTTTTGTGAGTTTTTGCAATCAAAAATATCACAGATTTTGTGATGGTAATTTAGAAATATTTTCCAAGGAATTTTGACAAATCTACACTTGCGTATGATGTCAAATGTGACTCTGTAGTACTTGATAACAGACTATAAATAGACATCAAGTAAAGTTGAGGCAACGGTGTCATAAAGGTGGGAAACACTGCCACCTGCAGGCGGGATGCTAAAATGTTTATCAAAAAACCAGAACCCATAGATGTGATTTGGTTCGTGAATTTTGACCAGAATTTTCTCCCTGGAAACAACAAATTGTGCTTATTGGCTTTATGGCTTTATGAATTCATTTGCAGTCGCCGAGTCGCGTCATGTCAGGAGGGTTGCACCTTCTTTAGGTTGAGTCCATGGGAGATGTTGTCTGCAGTCAGGAAGGCAGAGACCAGGTGGGTGATGGAGCCGGCCTCTCCACAGTGAGGACGAAACTGGAAGGTGTTCAGGCCTCGCTCCCTGTGGACAGAAACGTTTTCAGAGTCACGTTGCCATGAGCTTCACTTTGAATCTTTTTAGTTGGCTACAATCTCACCACGCCTATTTCAGACCTTTTAACTGAAACCGTACGTAGGGGACAATAAGAGCTGCGTTCAAGACGTCACTCGAGTAAATAACAGTAGTCATGGCGACATGTGATGTGTTTCAAGCTTACAAGGAGGTTTACACATTAACGGCTAATAGCTAGCTTGAAAGCGCTAAGAGCAAGGTGAACTTATGACAATTTCAATCTCAAAAATTTATTTCCTCATCACACTTGTGTTTTTTATTTCCACAAGAGGTGATGGTCATGTACACAAGAAATAAAGGTGGGAGGTGATAGCGCTAGCCCTACTATCAGCTGCTATGGCTAACCAATAGTATCAGCAACAACTTTTAGCAAAACCCACTGATTTAATTTTGTGCATGTTACCTAAACAATAGTCATTGTTGTCCAAATCCTTAAAATAATCTTTGTGATTACACTGCAGTGAACACATTCGGAGCTAATTTGTTCATTTAGCACATTAGCTTATTTGAAACTGTGAAACCGTTTAAACTATGAAGCACCAATTTACTTGGCAGTTTTGTAAACTATGAGTACAGTTTGACATCTATGTATTAGTTTTAAATTCTTAAAGCAGTGAAACGTTTATATTCAAAAAGGCAGGTGAAGACTTTTTCACGCAGCAGTCCGGTTCCTCTCCTCACATTCTCCACCTTATTTGGTGCGCTGCATCATTTGATGCAGCGCACCAAATGATGTCTAATATGTACCCAGAATGCATCGCTGTAGAACGACAGATAATGGTTCAACGCTAAACAGTTTAAAATCTACTGATGTCCTGCTTGCATGTTTTCTGACTAAAGCCCTAAAGAGGTCAATTAGTAGCAACAGAGTTAGCTACACTCAACTATTAAAACTGAAAGCATAAAATAAATGACCTGACAATTTTATTGTTAACGTACACAGTGGTGCAACACATGTCAATAAAACTGGTCAGTACGAACATGCTTGAAATTAATGCTTCTGCCAAGTACCATGTTGATACAGCATGTTAGCATAGCTAACATTTATGACTAGTGCTTCAGGGTTAGCACAAATAGCGTTTTAGCTAGCTGTGCCCACATTGTGCGTACTTTTTTCCCCCCGATCGGCTTCAACAGGCTAAACTTACTTGCGCAGGTTGTTGAGCACCATGATGTTAGCATACATGTAGAAGAGGTAGTAGGTGTATGGAGGGTTGTTGTCTTCGACCCACTCCTCAGGCTTCGGGCTTTTGTAACTGAACATGTGGTCGCTGTGTTTGGACTCGTCGTCCACGCTGTCGAACCCCGTCACCTGCAGGGCGAAGGAGGCAACGTTCACTATTGTGCTCCACCAGATGTGGAGAAATCTTCCACGGTTTGTCTTTTCGTTTAGGACGTACGTATTTTAGGAACACGTGGATCGTTTTGTGCTTTTGAGGGTTGATGGTGGCCTCGAAAAGTGGAAGGAAAATGTTCTCGAGCATCTTGGCAAAGTTCGGCACCAGTTTCTTTGACTTGAAGATGTCACTGCAAGACAAGTAACTAAATAAACCCGTCCTAAAAAATGAACAAATCAGACCGTTGCCTGTAAGTAATTGTTAAGTAACTGATCTTGGGTTTCTAGAGAATTACACTTTCTGAATGGATCCATGATGTATGCTAACATCATGGTGTCCTTTGAGGGCAACGGTCTGTTGTTTGGTACATAAATAAGACTGAGTGCTTACTAGATCCTTGGAACCTGGATCATCCATCTCACGTTGGGGGAGTGGACCTTCTGTTGGATGAACCATGTGGCAAGGTTCTCCCACTCGCTGGGAGATCGGCCGTAAATCGACAGACGAGGTTCAGTATACTGATACTTGCTCTCCTCCAGCTCTGCGGCAACTTCCTGAAACAGACACGCAGACCATACAGGAAGCCGGTGATGCTGTTTGATAAGACTGAAATAAGCACTTGCAATCACTCAGTATGTAAAAATAGCAGCAGTATTCTCACAATACTTTGATGCAGAATGTTTTTAAGAGGTTTTATTGGCTCTAATGACATTTATTTGAGAGGTCAGACAAGAAAGTGGGTAATGAGAGAAGGGGAAGACATGTGGCATATCTGTAACCATCCACGGCTATTACAACAAAAAATAACTGCTCACCTAAACTTTTCCATATTTATGGTCATTTATTTTAAAACATTCCTGAGGTGACCCTAAGTTTATCTTAGATAATCTTAGATTTATTTTAAGGTTCTTTACATGAAGTGCCAATAATTGAGATTTGTCTCGTAAATAGAAGGCAACCCTTCTGACTTCTCAATCCCATATAATATCTGGAGTCCCATTAAACCTCAATAGAACACCAGATTTGTCCAGCAGCAACGGATGACATCGTTTTGGGCGAATTCTCTCTTTGGGGGCGTCGGTGCTTTTCCTCACTCACCTTGACAAGACGCGCAAAGTATTCTCCTTTGATGTAGTTATCAGTTTTCAAGTAAATCTCTCGCAGCTCGCTGGCTCCAACAGGGTTGTACTTGGAGTTGAACTTGTCGAAGCGGTGGAAGGTTTGTCTTCCCTGCCAGTCAAGAGAGCATGTGAAAAACAGTAAATCAGAACTTGGCATAAGGCAGACATCAGCTTAAACTCCTTCGCTTTCAGCCTGAACAATCCAAATAACAACAATCCATCAGTACATTGACCTTTATTTACAGTCTGAGCAGTTAATGTTAAAGAGGTTTTTCCAGATGTTTTAACTCTTACAGCGTGGACGTCCAGTGAATCCACCGTCAGGTCATAAGGGTCCATGTTGAGCTTCCTGAAGACTTCTTTGAGCGTTATCTTCTGGTTGCCTTTTTCCAAGACCACCCGGTCTGCCTCATTTTGGTAGGATTGCTTTATGAATTTCAGCAGATGCTTCTGATTCATGCAGGCAGCAGCGTGTATATGTGTGTCCACCTACGTGTGATCAAACAGGAAAGTCGGACCTTTTCTGGTGCTGTTGCCCGTTTAGACTTCAAACGTAAGGAAGTTGGACCTAATGTCAAAATTGCAGACTGACCTTTCTGACGTTGTAGAAATCTCTATGTGCAACGCTTTTTAACTCTTTCATCTCAGCTATTTCATTCAGCATTTCATGAAGGTAGAATTTGGATTCCAAGAAGTTCAGCCGTCTGTGGCAGTAGGTTTTCCTGCAAAGCCACACAATAGACAGAGAAAGACTTCATGTGTTGTTGGGAATTACAGAGTATGAGAAACTTCTTTTAGTCACTGAACTGCAAGCCTCTAATAAACAGGGATGGACCGATCCACTTTTTCACTTTCAATACCAATACAGATATCTGTATTGGTTTAGTATCAGCCGATATTAATCCGATACAAAAAAAAAATGTGTCGAATAACAATAAAAATAACAACATAGCTACCAATACTCAAAAATCAGCAATTGTAAAACTGAGGTCTGTTCCAAAGAATCACAACTGCACAGGTAGGTATGCAATGTTGCATATCTATGTTGAGGGTGATATATTGTCTCACATATTGTTTCGTTTTAACGTGGTGGATCTCAACATGGATGAATTTAGCACTTTAGCATTAGCTTCTGCTAAATGCGTGTTGCAAAATAACTTTAGTGGTGGTTTTACCCCCCACAACGCTTCCCATCTGTCATGAATTGCTAAAAATCATTTATCTTTGCCTGAGGTTAAGGAAATGACTGACACCACCAGCTGAGGTGTAACTCCCTCCACGGTCTCAGCTTTGTGGAAGATGTTAAAGCGTTTGTTCACTCACGTCGGCCCATCAGCTATCATTGCAAGTACGTGGCTCAGATCGATGGTGAAGGTCTCCAGGTCAGGGTAGGGCAGGCTGAGGGCTTGCTCTTGCTTCAGGGCCTCAGCGTCGGCGTAAACATGAACTATTCCATCCTTCATCTTCATCTCATAGTTCAGGTTCTCAGGAATGCCCTCCATGGAGTACGGGTCCTCTCCTTCTTGAGGGTTAGGCCAGGTGTCTGCACATGTTTGGAACAGATGAGCAGAACATTAAATAATTCTGCTTTAAAGTAAAGCTGGACTAAAAGACAAATCATTGACTGAAACAGACAGAAGCAGTTTTCTGTGGGAAAGTCAGTAGCTGCATTTACATTGACCATAGAGTGGCACAATTTAACATTTTGAAAATAAATTTGCTATATTTAAAAAAAACAAACTAATTTCTAGATGAAAAGTTTTGACACTAGGATGAGTTGGAAGGGTTTTTTTGGCTGTATCAAAATTTGTTTAACATTTCCTTCTCTATATTCACTGACTGGTAAACTGTGGAATGTGTTCACTGTTTTATACATTTGAGGTTAAATTTACAAAATGAGTACAAAGTAAAAACATCCAGTCGTATTGTTCTGTTCCAGTCTGATCTACAAGATATTTCCACTTTTATTTTCACTCTTGGCTGTTATATTGTCACCTTCCTAAAATAATGTTTTTTGACAAAAGTGATTTTGGATTAAAAAAAACAAAAAAAAACAAAAACACTTTTGGCAAAAAAAAAGAAAAAAAAAGACATAACCAATTATTTCACAAAGGTCTCAATATCAGATATTAATGAATGTCTAGCACTGCAAATCACTTAGATGTTTACTCATTATTAACATTATTAACATTTTGTCACATTTTATCACATTTAGTAACTGACAGTTTACCAGTCAGTGAACTAAGAAGTGTAGGACAAAAGCCATTGTCAGCAAATTAAGAACATGTTTATATACAGTATATTGCCAAAAGCTTTTATCCGTCCGTCTCCTCTTCAGCTCCTCTGGGACAGCTTTTGGCGTGGTTCTGTATGTGATGAGGAGAAGAACTGGCTCTCAGTTTCCACCATTATTCAGCCTAGTTGTGTTGTATTTGACTGAGGTCAGGAAGGAGTCAAGTTCCAGTCAAGTTCCTCCAAACCCAACATGGTCATCCATGGGTTTATGGGCTTTCCTTTGTTCTCATACAGCTGGGAACATGAAACTGTCTAAAATATGTTGGAGTCCTAAAATAGGAGTTTCTTCCACCACTGCAGTCGATGGGTTTTTATTGTAGAAGGTGAAATAAGCTTCCGATGCAGCTGTTCAGCTATAGAAACTAATTCCACAAAGATTTCTCTGCACTCTTCTCAAACTTGTATGAAAGTCACATTAAGTTTGAAGGTCTGAAGCCATTGATTTTGAAGAAATTTGGCATAAACTCTGGTTTTACATGTCTGAAAGGGGCAGTATTTTGTGTTTTCCAGGCACATAGGTAGTCCCATTTTATAACTGTGTTACCTTCAGCTGTTAGAAAAAATGCTAAATATCTCAAATATGACTTTAAAGAATGTCTTTTTTTTTTTTATTTAATGGCTAGAAATTGAACCTCTGTCTCTTTCTGAAACTCCACCTTCAGAAAGTCATCCTCTTAACTCTTAAACAAGGTTTTTACCAGTGTTTCATTGAGAAGTTGCGCATATAATGATCTCGTCAGATGCGCTGTTCTACCAGGTGTTTGCTAATTGCTGCTGGCTAGTCTGAAGGGGCTGGGTGTGGTAGTCGCAGGTGGGGGCTGTGAGGCAGAAGCTTCACAGCCCCTAATACCAGGGGGCTCTAATACCACAAAGAGTTGACTGTGGAATATTTAGTAATAAAAAAAAAATCATAACTAGACCTGCTCAGGAGGCATCCAGTTAAGTCATCTGACTGAAATTTACTGAACTCTGTGGATTCTTTCATAAATGTCTGTAGAAGCAATCTGCATATTTAGGTGTTTGTATTTAAGTCAGATGGTGCAATGATCAGGATTTTCATGCCTTGGGAACATTGTGAATTTGTGTTTATATAAAGTTACTCATGTTTTGCAAGGGGGGAAAAAAGATACACAAAAACTGTATGTTAGTTAATTTCTACTTGCTTTCACCATGTATGAATCAAGTCTTTGTACTCAGTAAACACTTCTGGTTGTGTGTTCTTTCATCTCGAAACCAGGAATAGCCTGACTGGTCTTGTGTCAGACACACACTGATGCACATAGAGAGGAGCTTCAAATAGCAGTGAAGGATGCTACTTTGCATTTTATCTTTACATACAATACTTGAAGTAGAGCTTGAAACAACAAATGGAAAGAATTTCTCCCTGTGCTGACACATTGTCAGTGCTCTAGTTGCATCCGATGAATTTAAGAGCGAATGAATGCCTGACAATTAGTATCTGGAAGACGTGGGAGTGCAATTCAGTAAATGTAGTGAATGCTTTGATAGAGGAACATTAGCTAAAAGATCTTACTGTACCTGGCATAACCTCGTCATCTTCGCTCCACTTCAAGTTCTCTCCATCGCGAAGGTACTTCGCAGCGGTTCTTGGGAAGCGGTGGTATGCCAGCTTGGAGTATTTCTCTCGGATGACGAGGGCTTTAAAGAGACTCTTGGCTGCTTGTTCATAATCCTCGACTGTTATCTGGAAACATTAAACAAGTTTAATGGAGAATTCACACCAGTACTCTAAGCTTGTTACTAGGTAAACGAGTAGAGTTTCTAAGGAAACTCTAGCTCCACCTGAAACCCTCGGTTGTGGTTTGACTGAAGTGAGTTCGGATACATATGTGAAAACCAAGTGGACCGGAGAACGCTCAAAGGTAGTAAGTGAACTACAGTGCAGGGCGTTCTGGGTAAATACAACCAAAACAAACACCCTAGTATGCCTATTATGAGTGTAGCAGGAGCTAGAGAAATGGCTACTTTTGTCTTTTACCAGAAACAAAAGAGAAATCCTACAAACATCCTACAGTCTGTCCCTTCTTTTTTGGGTGTATAATTGTGGCCCCCAAAGATTTTACACACCCTTACAAGGAGTGATCTGGGTCTAGAGCAGGGGTGCCCAAAGTAAGTACTCGAGGATGTTTTAGTTCTCTCCCTGGTTTAACGCACCTGACTTGTTAGAAGACCTAAGAACATTGACATGCTGAGAAGGTTGTTACTACCACCAGGGAGAGAACTAACACATAAAGGCCCTCGAGGACCCACTTTGGGCACCCCTGGTCTAAAGAATACATTTTGGGTCAATACAAGTAAAGACAATTATAGGATAAACTGAGATAGCAAGTCCAAATGTTGCAAATCCAGTGGTTTTCTCTTGTCTCCTTTGGCCTCCTTCACGTTTTGGTCATATTGTTTCTGGTTTGGATCTACATCACTTATTAAGGTACCTTTCTCAATACAGACTTGTGTGCTTAAGTACCACGCACCCCTGCACAGTAATCCCCACTGATGGTAACTCTCTGGTAGTCTGGAAAGTTTTCTGGGAGAAAAGCTTCGGCCCCTCCTGTAGAGGGCAGTGGAGACACCCTCCAGTCATCCTGGAAAGACACGGATTGGGAGCGCTTCAGCAAGAAGGTCTTCTTCCTGAAAGGGGAAGCAACGGGATCACATGACGAGCTAAGAGATCACTTTAAGGGTTATAAAACTGGAAGTTTTCACTGTTGGGTGTAGAGTCAAAGGTTTCTGAACACTGAGCCATGGTGTACCTCTTCACTGATTCCTGAGAGTGCTGCTCAGCCAGCTCCTTTTGCATCTCCCGCTCCCTGTCCTCGTGCAGGCCGATGGGACAGTCCTCCGGCACGCTGAACAAGGCCATGGCGTCCTTGGTGTCTTCCTCTTTCAGGGCAGAAGCGTACACTTTCTCCGCCATCAGCCGGATCTTCTCATCCGCCATGCTCAGAGACATCTTCGGGAAGAGCCTGGCTATTTCTGTAAATAAAAAATAAAAAAAAGTGTAGCATTTTAGAGAAGGTCTTGGATTCATGTCATAAACTATCGCAGGTAACCATTTTGCGGTTACCGGTGGTAGACCCTGTCCATGGGAGCCTGTGAGCTTTTTACCCTGTGCAGAGTCCGGCAAGGTTTCACTGAAGCCAACTGCACTTTTACACGCTTTTGTGTGTATGGTTTCGGGGACTGACAGTGTGACGGGACAACCCCATCATTTCTCCACTGTCCAACCGTGACATTTGCCGCGCTCCTCCTGAGCGTTGTGCTAAGACCCTGAGAGAGGTAAGGATCATTTCATAAGAATCACATGTATATTTGCATTAGTTTTTATTTATCTAAGCAAGTTGCCAACATGATAACATTATTTTAGAGATGGCAGTAAACACACGTATCAAAGATAAAACAGAGACATCTGAATACGAGTTTGAGGTGGGAGTTGGCAGATGGTTTGCTGAACTTCCTCTGAACTCTAGTTTGTAAACAACTTCCAATCATCTGCTCATGTTTCTGCCCAACATCCCGGCCAGGTTACAGTCAACACATTTTACATCGGCACTCAGAGGCCCACTACCAGTGTGTTTCCTCTCAATTTGTTGAAAACGTTTGGCCACAATTTATTCAGTGGACAAACAGAAGTGCATCCCACAAAAAAAGACTTTTCATTTGGAGAAACATGCTTTTTTTTTTTTTCCCTTTCCCTTTCTCAGTTTTTCACTGCTTTGTATTGGTCGGTCACATAAAATCCCAATAATGTGCTTTGAATTTTATGGGTATAGCTGGAACAATGTGGGAGTATTACTGAAACGTGAGCACAAAACATGAATGTAAAGTTTTAGTGGCTCCTGGGATATTAATGCGAGTCCATTTGGGCTGCGGTACGCTTCCAAAAACGTCATAATAAAACAGTCTGGTTTATTTAGGTTGACCTGGATCTCTTGCAGCCGTGGCACGACGCCTGGCGCTATATTTACCTCTGGCTTCTGTGAATTTGTATTTTTATCAGATCAGAAGAACAACAGGAGAGTTTTTTTTTGTTTTTTTGGGGGGGGTTTTTTAGATGATTCAGCTGGCAGGCCAAACCGTCCCAGCTGTGAAAGCTTCTGTTGCTATCCAGTACCACCGGAGATGTGTAGCTATTCTGACCTCTGTGTCATCACTGTTGCTGGTGTTAATGTTTGTGCCAGTCTGTGGGCCACGTGGCGTTTCAATCAACAAGTAGGACATGAAGACTTGTGCACATCCCAAAGTATCGGGTGTCTAACATCCCAGCTGCAGCCGCCACAGGCAACGCTGTCAGAACTTTGAACCTTCTTGGCTCCCCAGAGACGACTGCAAGACTATTTACCTTCACACTGACACACTTTCTGCAGCTTTCATTTGGCCGAGCTTCTGAGCACGTGCAATTCGTTCCTGTACTGGAACAGCTGAGCCGCCGGCAAGATGACGGAGATGTTTCCTTTTAGAAGTTCAAAAAAATATAATGCACCCAGAAAAACAAAACCTCTTGTAAAAAATGCTTAGGTATGTTGAACTTTTTTATGTGTCGTTAACTTACAACCAAGGTTTTTAGACTATTATGGTAGTTTGAAGGATTTTTTTTTATCTGTTGAACCAATGCAAAGCAGTGCAAAAATAGTGGAAGAAAAATGACAACCACACACAACACTACTTAACAAATAAAAATCTGAAAGAGAGAAATAGAGAAAAAAAATGAAACAAAATGAGAAACAACAAAATGAGAGAAAGCCAAAGATAGACAGCATCATGCTGTGAGTTATCAGAGACGGGGTCAGAGCTGATGGGATGATGGAAAGAATTAAACACAAGGCAAAACTAGAAAAAAAAACTTGTTAGGAGCTGTGATACAGGGGAAATGGACCGGTTCAGAACAAAACATTCTCATTGGGTGGAATGGCTCAGTCAAAGCATAGACCTAAAGTCTTTTGAGAATACATGGCAAGATTTGAAAATGTGTGATCTAGAACTGCAAAGCTGATAGAGATGTACAAAACCTGCTGCTGTTTGAATATATTCAGTATCCATAACATTTGTGAAGCCACCGTACATGAAATGATTTCCCATTTTATACAATATGAATCGTCACGCTTTAACCATCATGAAACTGAGAATAACATGTTCCTAAAATATGGCGGCCTTTCGCTCCCGGCCAGTAGGTCATGAAAGTCCATCCTAACCAACACCGATAAATCTGTCATCACATCCGCGCCACTCTACAGATCCACAACACGTCAGATTCCAACTCTGTCTCTTACCTTCCGCAGGGATTTGGGCCATGTTTGTTTGTTTTTCTCACTCTTTTTTTTCCTGCTGATTCAAACACTTCAGCTCTCATAAGAGTGAAAATCACTATCTAAAAAAATAAAAAATAAAATGTCAGCTTCAGGTTGCTGGTTCTCAACACTTATAGAGGGTTTCTGCAGACACCTGGCAGTGTCCTGGACGTCGGAGGGGTTTGTTTTTTTTACGCCTGTGATGCTTCTCGTCGAAGCGTCTGACTGCGACTGGGCTCTGTGCTGCTTTGCTCCGCTGTTTATGCCCTCCAGTGACAGCACGCATAAAGCGGCTGCCAGCTGCTGCTGTCTTAAGTGTCCCATTCTGTCCAGCTATTTTCGGATGTTGAGAGCGTCATAGCAACAGGGGCCTCTAATCCAAGCTGGCATGGCCGAGCGGGGCTGATAACACGGTGGCTGTCTGTGGTCTGGGTCAGTGGGAATAAAACGTCGGGGCTCTTTAGGTCACATCAAGGTCCTGAGAATAGATTTCAAAACATAACGCTTTGTGGAAAAGAAACAAACTCAAGGGCCCAGATTTCCACAGGGACATTTGGGTTTTCAGGAACATGCCTCTATTTAACGCTGAGAAGAAAAGCTGGCTGTTGGATATTTTGGGTGGAAAAACAAAATTACTAAAAAAGACAAAACCAGAGAACAGCGTAATACTGAAACGCAAGGGAAAGGAACATTACGCTACGTTCACACGGGATAAAAGCAGCCCAAATATGATTTTTTTTTTTTTTAATTGGCCATATGAGATCTTTTCATGCGAGCCTGAACAGCACCAATTTCGATCTTTTAATCCCCCCCAAAAATCTGATTTTAGCCAATTCCGAATGTGGTGCTAAATTGGATACAAATCCGAATGTTTCCAAACGCCTGCTGTCTGAATGGCATTTTATCCGACATTTACGTCACTGACGTGAGACAGATGCTGCAATTCGGCACCGGAAGAAGCCAAATCAGAAGGAAAACAATGGCTGAAAATCATAATTATGAAATTATGAAAGAAGTCTGTAACTGCGTTTCCACTGGCCATACATTTGCGCAAATTGGATCTACAAAAAAAGAAATGAAAACACGTGAATTCCGAAAAATCCCCCGATTTTTGCTAAAAAGTTTTGTGGAGAAAGGACGAGATGTTTTTTTTTTTTTTTTTTTGGCCCTATCAAAATAAGTGAATTTCACAAAACTGAGATCGAAACAACCATTCAGCTGTGAAAAACATCTTTTTTCGCATAACTTGAATCATGATCAACAACAGAACTGTTACTACTGGCAGAAAAAAAAAAAAAGACAACAACAAGAAGTCGGAATATCAAAAAATTTTTGCACACATTGTAAAGAAAACGGCGTTCATCATATCACAATCCCACCACTCCTTGTCTACAGAAATTGCAGTCAATGTTCAACAAGCATCGACTGCAACATTTGCCTTATGATCTTGTGACAATCCTGTCTGCTCCCATTGCTGAATAAACTTTAAAACCCTTCCATTATTACTTCCAAAAACACAACGCTGCTGTGTGATGTCAACATTCTTCTGCGCATGCGGGTGCTTCAGGGAAGTAAATTGTTACAGAAGTCTGACAATGATCGTAAAAAGTGTAATTTCAGAAAAGAAAAAATCTGAATGGAAAGCCATGATCTGCTCTCAGACTCTACTCAGTGCCTTTTTTACAGCGACCTCATTACAATATACTTTTCCTGGGCAAAAAGAAACTTGAGTGTAACTACTCAAGGAGGCATTTCAGTCAATATTATATTAACATCACAAAGTGCAACGCAAAGCTTTAGCTCTAGTGGTGTAAAGCAAGGCTTTTCACCGTTAAAAGAATAAAATGAACTCTTCATGTCTTCAATGCTGGAACGCCTGAGCTGCCTTGATGATGACATGTGTCTTATATTTCACAACTTGAAAAACCTGTTCAAAGCGCTGTGCAGTCAGAAGGTCTGACGTTTCATGATTCAAACTTTGTGTTAACTGTTTGAGGACAGCCACTTCCTGTTTCAACGTGAACAAAGCAAGCGCCACAGGGACGGAGATGAGTAACTCCAATGTGGTCGAACGTCACTGACCGACAGAGAACTGTCAGGACAAACCGGAGCAGGGACTGCAGAACCAGGCCTCCTCATCTAACATCAGTGTCAGAACAAAATAGAAAAAACTTTTTTTTTCCCCTCACTGACTGAAGTTAAATCTGACCAAACCTCTCATTTAAGTTACAATTATTCATATTTATTAATGCCAGAAAACTTAATGAGAATATTTTTTGGAGATTTATTTTTCTTGCAGCTTTACTCGTTTGCATGCATTTGGTCTGTATTGGGGATAAATGTCTTCTAAACTGTTTGAGATGGGTTAAACTTTTTTGGGTTCCCTTCCACAAGCTTTGATAATATAGCACAGAGGGTTAAATTGTCTCTTTAGAAAAGTTGCATTAACTCATTAACATGTCCAGAAATGTATCTAAATTTCACCAACTTAATCTTTTATTTTGAAAGCTGAAAAAAACTTTGCTGGAGGACTAAGCTCCATCCTGTAAATCTAACCTGTGAACTGTTTTATGACCATGTATGAACATAATTAATAATAGAATATTATAGCTGAGTAATAGTCCAAAGTCTATTACAAAGTCCAGCTGAAATGCAACAAAGTACGAATTTGAATTGTTTTTAGTTCCTGGATCCAAAAACACCTATAGTTTACCTCTTATTAACCTGAGGAAAATATTATTAATTACATGCATGTAACTGAATCTTGAAGACTTCTTTTTCAAAACCCAGATATGCTGTTAAATAAAGCAATTTGACATTATAAATGCTTTCATCAAAAAGTAATAATCCTACATTTCCGCCAGACGCAAAAAAAAAAAAGTCTGGATATGCTCATTAAAAAAAACTCCATCGATTGAACATTTCAGTTAGTTTTAGATAATGTCTTGTTATAAATCATAGAAACAATTGTTTATGGGTTTATGTAGATGTTCCTACGGTACCAAACCGACTCATTGAGGCATTTATGGCTGTTCTGTGATATGTTACAAAACAACAGGTGAACTTACGTTAAAGTACATTTCTCATATTTTGCACACACCACCTGATGTGTGATGTCAGTCAGTGGCTGTATTTACATGAACATAACCCTACAGTGTAATGCAAAACATACTGTAATGCATTACCAGCATGTATTGTTATGACTGACTAAACTGTCAGCTCTGATGTAAATACCTTTTCACTATTGCAGAAAGATATTAAGCCTTTACAAATTTCTACTGTTTTTGTCACACTTAAAGGGTTTAGATCATCAATCCAAACCGTTTTGGGGTTACGCTGAAAAGTATCCGTACCTAAGCCAGAGAACTGGTTGTACCGGACCTTTGGCAACAACAACAAATGCCATCAAGTGGTTAAACAACTGGCAACGGGTTTTGAACCACTCTGTAGCTGAATCCTGGAACACTTTAATTCAGAAACACTGAAAGGTTTTCCAGCCTGAACAATCTCTTCAGGGTCACATCACAGCATATACATTGAAAAAGTCCAGACTTTTACTAGGCAGCTGAAAAAAAACAAAAAAACTTTTGGTGTGGACATTTAACTGGTGTGTTTACTGGTGTGTTTTGGACCCCTGTGTGCTTGGTCAAGCATTTTCCTTCAGAATTGCCTGAATGTTTAGACCATCACTATAGTGCATGTATCTTCTTCTTCCAAAATACTGCGTTAGTTAGAGGTCAGACGTGTATGGGTGCTCAGCCTGGTTCTTTTGTGACCCAGATGAGTTGTTGATCTACTCTTTGTTTTGGTAGGGCTGCCTCTCCTTCAGCGGTTTGATGTTTTAGCTTTGTAACCCTTTCCAGACTGATGCATGTCAGTGATCTGAACCTATGATATGGTGTTTACATTCGGATGTTTTCACGTAAACACTCTGTCGGACTACAGTCGACTCTAGAAACATCTTGTATCAAGTAGTACCATGTAGTTTTTCATTGATGTTAAACTTGTTTCTCAGTTCTCTGTTTAGCTTTTTTTCCTCTCTCGTTCTGCAGGTGTAGAAACAGACTGCTACGGAGTTGTCTTGTATTCTCTCTCTATCCTTCTTTCTCTTTAAACCTTTTCACTCAGTTTTCTTTTACATCTTCCTGACCATTACATTTTAAATAAAATGTAATGGTTTTACATTTTATGTCTTGTTATAAAATGTAACAAGACATAACCTGCTAAAACTTCAGGTTAAGTTTTAGCCCAAAGTACCGCATCATAGGAAAAGATGAAATTTTCCACTTGTGAACATTAATATTTTGGGCTTCACCTTGGCACTCAAACAATTCTGACACTCAGACAGAATACGTTGGGGGGGAAAAAAGGTTTCGTTCCTCCTTGCATCAGGCCTGGTGTGTTGCTTTTTAAAATCTTTTGTCTATATTCATGTTGTCAGGTAGATTCTATTGAAGTGATTTCTTACGGAGAAACTACTTTTCTACAAAGGTTTTGATAACTTTTTTTCCCCTTGGTGAATAAAACTAAAAAAAGTGTGTTTTGTATTCACTCTGGTTACTTTGATCTGGGACCTGAAACATTACATGCGAGAAGAAATCAGTTTGGTAGCAAGTACTTTCTCTCAACATTAAATCCAAGAACTGTTGGTCTGATTTGGATGAGCTAAATATGGCAAAGTACCTAGACATGTCCCCGTCGACTCCACCGGGGGTTTATTCTTTGTCAGTCATTGTACATAAGCATGAAAAAGAATCCAAACAAGAACTGAGAGCAAATACGCTTCTCTTAGCTCACAGTCTTCAAGTATAAACCAAACTGAATCCAAAGAATGTCTAAGATTAAACAAACCAACATGACAAATGTTGCAACTGAAAACCTAATGCAGACTTTGGGCTGCATTGTTGATAAAAATACATTTTAAAAGAAAAAAAATTGCTTGCTTTGGTCTGTTTGTATGAGTGGCACAGAGTGCAGTTCTTTGGGTTCTTATGTTATGGGTCACAGCCAAGCTGTTTATTGAAGAAACAGAGTTATATTTCCAATATCTCTGAATTATGAGGCATCCATGCAGCTACATCTAACAGGAAACCACACACTCCTTCACTGGAGCAGAGCGCCTTCATGCATTGATATAATTTATTATTATTATTATTTGACTTCATTTTTTATGTATACATGCTGCCAACAGCTGACAAGCATGTTCCTGTTGAGTATTAATTACTGTAATGAACAGAGCAGGGATGCTGACTGGAGCTGTAACGTTCTATCAAACAGTGTGCTTTTTATCCTCCACCCGTAAACCCCATGCACCCCCCGGCCCCCAACCGCCACATCGGGAATTTTGACTCACCTTTCCCGATGCATGGTGTGGACTGCTGCTTGTAAAACGGGGTGTCCCTTCTCTTCATTTTGATTCACCTACAAAGATGCAAAGCTTTGATTAATACAAATATATATTTTCAGTCTAAAGCTGGCTTATATTTATAACACCTGAACTCTTCTACATTTTTCTTTATTAACTTAAATATCGGAAATACAAAAACACCAAGAAATGTATTTTATACTCATTTTAAATGTTGGATCTTTTCTTTGTTCTCAAACTTCTGCTTTTTAAAGTCATGATAAAATAAACTCATTTCATTAAAGGAAATCCTTTTTTCACGTCAACAACTTATCTTTATTCTAGGGGCAATTTTCCGCTTGCAGATGAATTTTATTTTGCAGGAATGAGGCCAGAACTGGTTTGTTGTTGGAGGATAAAACTGTGGAGAAAGTGTTGCCAGCTCCAGCCACTGACTGTTCTCCAACGTTCAAATAGCTGAATCATCTCCTCAGCATGAAATCATCTTCCACCGAGTCCTTCTAATGACCTCATTTGGTCCAGGTGAAGAACAGCCGTCTAACACCTGCAGTACATCAACTGAGTTTCCATTGACCATGTAAATTGCGCCATTTGAAATTTTGAAAATAAATTGGCTTTATTGAAATCCGCCAATTTTGAAAAGTTTCGCTAAGAAGATTTGCTTCTGTGATGAGGTGTTTTTTTTAATTAACATACATGTTTTTCAAAATTGGAGTGTTTCCATTAATCTGATTTATTTTTGTAATTTCAATTTGTGCAGTTATATGTTCAGTGAAACTGCAGCTTTAATTGTAATGCTTTATGTTGGCCTGCCACATACAATCCCTATGAAACACATCCAGGTTTGTAATTATAACAAGACATTTTGAAACGTTCAACCTCAATACTCTGGAAAGCAAATAATGCAGCTAATAAGAAACATGACCACATATATAAAATGCAATCTTAAATTGCAACCCAACGCACTCAGCAATGTGTGATTATTAAAGCAGACTCCATCGAACAAAAACTACCAACTGCATTTAAACCAGAAGGTTTAGTTGGCTGCGTTCTCTTTTTCTCATCACACTGCTTTGCAAAATTTTCTTGTGTTTCACACAACGAGCCACCGTGCTGAACTTTGGCTTCTGTCTGGCCACTGTTTGTGAAACAGATAAAGGCGAGAAAAAGAGGAAACCAATGCTGGTGGATTGAGAAAGTTTCACTTTGAGTGCTGGACTGGAGTTAGACAAAGTTCCTGCTTCGCCACTTGCTTCTGTACCTCTGACACTGCGGCATTAAAAAGCAGCAAAGTCGCTGCTTATTTAGACAGATAGCTTTGGGTTTGAGTGGAGTTACTCTTCTCTTAAGAAACGTAAAAGAAAAACTTTTAATCTATTTTTTACATCTATTGGTTAGGCCTGCAGTTACTGGAGGTCTGAAGGTAAACCTCTTCCTGGTGCCTGATGGTTGCAAACAAAACCATGAAGCTGATGTTAATTTTAGCATCATCAGCGTTCTCACAGTGCTCATTTATAACTCATGCATCATCTATCATTCTGGCACACTTTCCCTTCTATACCAACAACCCAAAATGCTTCCAGATACCAGATTTAAAAGTGTTGCACTTGTCTTCAGGTTTTGCAGTCTAGTACCGTCAACAAGCCTGACTCGGACTCTTTAGTCTATCAATGCAACAGGACATCTCAAACATAAAATTAGCCCAGGTTTTACTCATTTCCTTTGCCGATTTAGCTTAAAAATAATATTTTTTCACCCAAATGTTTCTTCTGATTGGATTCCGATAGAGGATTTGTGCAGAGAGCCAGGGTGTTTGTAAAGAGTCCTTCTCCGGCCACCAAGCGTTTGTGCTCATCATAAAAGATGAATCATTAGTGAAAACCGGTTTAAAGATTTAAGAGTTTTAAGAAGCTTTGCTGCAGTGCCAAGAAAGGTTTATACACATTTTTAAAAGCAATCCATCTTTTTCCAGTGTTCCAGTTTTGTTCAAAAATAAAAAATAAAAAAGTGATTTTAAGTGACAATTTTGACCAAAATCTAAATACAGGAGAGTGTGATTAAGTGGAGCTTAATCTCCACTTTTTAAGTGGAGATTAAGCTTCTCCACTTAAGAAGCTTAATCTTCTTAAGTGGAGTTCATAACATTAGCGTAAACAGACTTGAGCGGACGATGACTACAACTGTGAAAGATTTCTTGAGACAAGACGAACTATTATCGCATAAAAACGTGAGATCTGGTGGCGCACCCCTATTCGTTACAGCAGATCAGATATTGACAGCTAATACCCCCACTTTTTAAAAAAAAAAAAACAACCCATCTAACCCATTGTTTTAATGGGAACTCAGAGTCTGTTGATGTATGGCAGATACATTTAATCCCATCACCTGGTTGGAACATGCTGACAGTTGGTTTAGATGCCAACTCCAACACGTCACATAAGACACACACACATTCATGTTCAGGCACAGTTCATGTGCAGGGAGAACAAGCAGCCTCTTTGTTCACTTCCTCTTATTAAACTGCAGCAATAAATGTGTATAGTCAAATTTCTAGCCTTTCATTACATTACTTGATCAGATATGTTTATTTTGCTTAGAAAGGCTTTTAATGCTGGGATGTCCAACTCCACTCTTTAAGGATCTAGGTGCAACAGTGTGGTCATATTTAAATCCTTAAGCTAGAGACAGTCCCCCACATATTGCTGCATGACGCTAGCTGCTTGCACACTTTTTCCACACCTACAAGAAAGACAAGCTCAGCTGTTCGGATATAATTCCATATGTCCAAAAGAATCAAAAATCATCCATAGCCTTGAATCTAAACCTGCTCTTTGTTTTCAATAATAAAAAGTATAAGAAAATAAAAAAATATAATATTGAATTTTAATAGCAAATTATAAAATCTAATCTATTTTTCAATCATTAATATAAAATATAAGTTAAAAGAACTTATTGAATGTGCAATGCTCATCTTCCTGATTGGCTGCCAGTCAATATTATGAAGCCCCGTTCTCCCTAAGCTAACACAGCTGGCTTAGCATGTTATGCTAGCGAGCGCGAAATAGAGACGTTTTGTCGACAAAAAGACCCAAGGAATTTTCCAGCACTAGACACAAAAAAACCCCAACAGCTCATGGGCAACTAAAGTCAGAAGATATATCTAATGGTGTGACTAAATAAAACAGGTTCTTGCATAACTAATTAAAGTAGCACATCTACACGAAGGGGCACGAAGGGACATGGTACCGTATTCTTCAATGTCAGCCTCGACAGCACCATCTAGTGGCGTGGAGTGATATGACACTTTATAACCCAACATCATGAGGCAGCAGTTATGCTAAACGGAAGCTAACGCTGTTTGGAGGGCCATGAGTAAACTACAGTTAGCATAAAAAAGTGACAGCTCTCTTAAACAACAAGCTGCAGATTAGTCAGCCGAACAGAAAGTCTCACAGTTTAACTCCATGAAGAGCAGAAGAAAAAAAAAATTATGTTCTGTCCAATTGTCAGCTCATAAAAACTCTTATTAAATTTTGCATGTTTTTTTTGCATTTTTGCTGTTCAAAGTGTATTGTAATCAAAATGATAAGAGTAAAGGTTACTTATAACATTAAGACAACTATAGCAGTCAATATGTTATATGTTTGCAGATTATTTCACTTATGACAAGACTTTTTCCATTTTATAAGAGTACTAGTAGGCTATTGTTTCATCATTCATTATGTTAAGTAATAACAAGCTGCTCATCTTGCAAAAAAGTTACTTTTAAGTTAGCACACTTGATATGAGACAACACTAAGATATTTGCACTAGAAAACGCTTAGTAAGAGTTTTTTTTTTTTTTTTACAGTGTAGGCTACCTAACATTTTTTTGAAGAAGCATTTTTATGTCCTTATTTGGTGTTTTTCTCGTCTTCCCTGTTTGGTAAATTGACAACAACAGAAAGGAACATGTTGTAAATATTCTCTCTTTTTTTTTCTACACCAAGACCCAGAAGGTGCAATAACTAACTTCTATTACCCCTCCTCCTCCTCTCTCATGCCTGCACTTCTGCAGCCACCCCGTCAGAATAACGAGTTTTACTCGCACCATTACACACCGGCAGTTCTCTAGATTTTTAACTCTCTCAGGAATTTGTTTTTTTTTTTTATCTTGCGCAAAAAAAAATCGAGTCAGACGTGAGATTTGTCAAGACTTGTCGGTCTAGTGTGTCTGCTTCTCCATCGCATGAAAACTCCAAACGATCCCACGGGTTAACGCTCATCATGCTGTTGTTGCCAAGTTCATTTCAACTGAATACAGTTATATGTGTAAGGATCATATTCTCTTGTGTACCTGCCCAGGCTTGTCTCCTCGTTCTTTGTGTGTGCAAAAAAACACACACAAAGAACAAAAACAGAAAACCTCGAAACGTTTTTGTTTTGACCCAGTAGTCCTGACGATCGCACCCACCGGACTGTTTTATGATTTCTCGAAAGAAAGAAAGAAAGAAAGAAAGAAAAACACCCACAGAACTTCCGAGTCCGACCTCCTACCTACAATAAAAGAAGCGGAACTAAAAATAGAGCTGCACCATCTTGACCGCGGATGCATAAACTACAGCCACGCTTTTATGTTTAATTTTCACGCAACGGACACCGCCGCGCAAACCCACACTTGCTTGAGTGATGAAAGCCGTGCAGGTGGCGGTACAGGAAGAAAGCCGGGCGCTGCTGTGTGCAGTACTCACTGCTGGATGCTGCTGTCGCTGCAGGGCTGCGTGCGGCGCTCGGAACCTCTCAGCCCGACTCGGAACCTCTTGCGGACGATCAGCTGGTTTCACTCCAGTCAGCCTGACCTGACCGCTGATGTGTGGGGGAACCAGGACAGTTTCAGGAAGTAAAGGCGCGTTCATGTCAGGGCGGTGGAGGAAGCGCCGGAGGAAGGCGTGCATCTGCACGAGCGCTGATTAAGTCTTTTAAGTGGATGAGAGCTATTTTTAGACCACGCCCTTCTTTGTTTTACTCCCAGCCTGGTATTGTTGGGTCACTGTTGATTGGGCCGGCTGCATTCCTCAGGTTTCTGTCAGCAGCGTGAGGTGGCATTAAAAAAGAAAAGAAAAAGATCTGTAGTCATGACAGCAGAAGAAAAATACGCCCGCTTTCAAAACACAGGATTCTCCACCTGGTTGTAAAATGACCTAAACTTGAAATGTATGTAAACACATCCAACACAGGCGATGGATCCGGATCATGGCACCAAACTGTCGTGGAAAAAAAAAACAATTTCCAAGCACTGTTCAGGTAAAATCACTCAATCAGGTTTTTTCATGAATTGTGAACGACTCATAGAGCTCATAAGACAATCAATAGTCAAGCTAGCAGGTCTGGATGAAAAGCTCTGCCAGGCAGAGACTACGCGCAAGTTTTGTACAACGATGGAAGGATCCAAAGCATGGGAAACAGTCTGGTTCCCAAGCAGCTGTGGGAAACGACTTTCAACCTTACATGTAACCCCAGCAGCTTCATCTTGGTGGGACCATACAAGAACTTAGAATAAACATATAACAATACAACTAGCAGTTTTGACTGTATTGTAATTTTTCCACCACATCCCCCCCCCCTTTTTGATTATAAGTAAATATGATCATATTTAATATTAATCAACATTTCCCTCCTTAGTTTAAAAGAACACAACACTACCCTGGAAGATGTAACAAAAGAACATATACGCAATGGGTCTAGGATTAAAACAGATAATTTTTGGATATCAGTCATATCAAATGTTACAAATACGTTACAAAATACATGGGTAATGTATGTTTTTAAATGATCAGCAATAATTTATTATTGCTGATAATTTATAATTATCTGATTTATAATTTATCAGCAATTATTGTCATATATTACTTTTTTAAATATTTTTTTTCTCTTACTGATCCTCTATGAATTTATGACAGACACCAGTTTTAAACACAAGTGGGTACAATGTTTCGGGGAGAAAAATTAACAACGGAGGGGGAAAAATAAAAATCACATTTCTTTTTAGGGTTGCAATGAACTTCCCATCTGAATGGTTAAAGTTTAAAGACATCTTTTGACTAGACATATTAATCATGAAAAACACACTGCAGTGTACAACCTGGAAAACTAAAACAGACACATTAATACATTCAATTATACAACCTAAATGTCGTGGAGACACATCAGACAACGCTAAAAAATTGCGGTAAATTACATAAATCGGAATCCTTTCAAAAATATCACAATGGCATAATGTAGAAAAAAGAACCTGATACCATGAGGATTTAACTGATATTCCCAAGTCACTCTTGTAATCGGTATTAATTATTCATTTACTTCCTATGAAATCTGTTAAATCTGATTCTAAGTCCAAGGCCCTGTTTACATGACAATGATCCAACAAAAATGGGATTTTTTGTTCCGTTCCTGTTATCACATTTACATGAAAACGTTCTAATTACAATCTTTGTTTCCACAGTAACGGAACACATCGAAAAGGTGAAATGCCCTTGCCACGCCACTAGTTGGTGCTAGGTAGCTTGAAACTGAGTACGCATCCCCGTCAGATACGGTTCCCCCAGATACTGGGGGAAAACACGCACTATGTGTGTCTGAGTAGGATGCAGTTGGAAAAAGTCTAATTACTTCACTAAAACACGTTTGAGCTTTCACGGTGTCTGTAGTTCTCTAGATAAGAGCGCTTAACTAGCTTGTAATGAGCGCTGAACAAGCACGCGTGTATTTTGCCGCCTGGGAAACATACACACTGAAGTTGAAGTTCTTGAATCAAACGTTACATGAATGTTTACCGCATTAAATTACGAAATGAGAGAAAACATCCACTTCCAACTGTACGCATATTTCAACACAAATGGTTCATGTGCCTCTTCAGAGTGTGCAGCCTTGCTGAGCTCCTCTCCTGGGGTTTCCTCCTCAGCCTCTCCAACTTGCTTCTCTTCTAAATCCTCCGCTACTGTGTTTTCATTATTTACCTCTTCTGGGGTAAATAATAAAAACAGTCTCTGTAACTTGTTGATCCATCATGGTCTTGCTGTATCACCTCTTTAATTGGCACATGTCGGTCTGATGTTGTGGAGTTTACCTCGCAGTGGCCCATATTCACGTTGGAACCCAGTCTGGATTGAGCTCATCCATTTCATACGTCGGTTTGCCTTGAAGAGGACATTTCAGAACACACATCAGTATTAATACTGTACATTTGATAACACTAGTAAAATAGTTTACTTTACAATAATGGAATAACCTTGTTGTCCACTGACAAAACTTGGACTATGCTACATAAAAATACAAGCCCGACCTATTAGATGAACTCAACATGACTGAACATGAGTACAGAGGGACAAAGTCATAGCAAAACATTATGACACAACACCAACAAAGCAAATTTAGACACTCACCATGTCTGGAGCAAACTTGTAGATAACTTGGGATGTTGGGGAACGTGATATCAGGACGTCTCACCACCGATACGCAGTCCGCTCGTCTCCTTTTCGTTAGCTCCGATAGCTTAGCCCCCTCGCGCTGTTTACAGGCGGGAAAACAGTGAAACGAAAGTCCGTTTTCTGTCTTTTTATCGTTTCAGACATTACACCCAATAACGCAGCAAGTTCGAACCATTGCTAAATAATTGTAAGTAACTTAGATTCAAAATATCTGTGAGACAGTCGTTTTTGTCGGTTATATTTATGGCTCCTCAAGATGGCGCTCATATCCCTACGCCTAGAGGAGTGACGTCACGTTCAAAATCTCTATTGAATAGAGGTTGAAAAGTGTTTGGAGATCTTTGTATTCTGTTTTCACTTGTTTTGCACAATCTCCCAACTTCATTGGAATTGGGGTTGTAGTTTGATCAGTTTTATATTAAAAAAATATATTTGGAAAGTTGTTTTTTTTTCTTATAATCTATTTGTATGTGTCTTTAACTTTTGGTCTGGTTATTTTTGGTCTGTGTGATGACATCATGTTTAAGAATTATATAAGCTGTTGCTCAGTTAATATAATATATTTTTACTAAACTCATTTCTACTCTTCCTCCCAGAATTTCTTATTTTTTTTATTTTACTTGAGGACAAATATGTTGATGTATTGCTACACTTGAGAGTAATTTTTAGGTACTCTATCCACTTATTCATTATTATCCATTATTCAGGATATGTCACATTAATGTTTGCTGAAGATGTTTAAACTTTTTTATCATTCTGATTTTCATTCGTATTTTACTACTTTGTAGAAAAAACAATACTATGTATTTTACTACAACAGCAATACTCTAAGACAAACGTAAAAAAAGATTTTAATTTATAATCTACCGGAAGTTTTATTTTGAAAACCCTTCCGTTTCCATGTGCGAAATTTAAAAGAAAAAAAAACAAACATGGACGGACGGGGAAATGTCGCCTGTCGCTGTTAGAACTGAGTTTCCTGACTACAGTAAGGCTTTAATTCAGCCATTTTCAGCAGCTAAATCTCGGAGCAGCGGCCAGGCTTACATTTAGTAAGGAATGTTTTTACCGCGGGATGCAACCGGAAACAGACGAAGAGGGAAACTTCAACCGACACCCGCTCGTTTTCTTCGACCTGGAGACGACAGGCCTGGGTACAATGACTTATTATAACAATGGATTAAATGGTAAAGATTAAGTTGTGTGCACACAGCCCGTAGAGGTAGAGCCACACAAAGTTAGTGGTACTGAGATAGAAAGCCCAGACTTCCTGGTTCTTCATTAATCGTTTAAATATGACCCCAAAAATGAGAAAACTTCTGTAAAAAGTGACTCTGACGGGATAATTGGCCCCTAATAGGTTTATGAAGTAGGAAAACAAGCTGTGAATTCGTGTGATTCTTTCAGTCGCCCAGAGGGTAAATTCTTTTGGATGTGTTTTTTTATTTTTTTTTATTATTATATTATTATTTAGTTCCTTTATTTAACCAGGTAATCCCCGTTGAGATCTGGATCTCGTTGTCAAGAGGGACCCAGAAGTGTTACGAAGAATTAATCAGATTTTTAACTTTACTTTTTAGCTATATATATACACTGCCTGGCCAAAATAAAAGTCGTCACCAAAAAATGGTCACACTCTCTATTTTGTTGGACCGCCTTTAGCTTTGATTACAGCCCGCATTCGCTGTGGCATTGTTTCAATAAGCTTCTGCAGTGTCACAAGATTTAT